>VZRX01009465.1:43414-117448 GCA_013398075.1 Notiomystis cincta | reverse complement strand
GTATATATTTATATAATGTAGTATTTTTTGGTGGGGGAACAAAATAACCCAATCCTTCAGTATTAAATAGTAATGCAAATCGAATTAAGGAATTCAAAGTAATTTTGGAAAGATAGATGACCCCAAGACAATGTTTTTAGTAAAACAAGTTAAATAAGTTGTCCAAGTTAAAATAAAATATTTTTTGGGCCAATTTGTTTGCTTTGCCAAAAAATAAACAAATAGAGAAATACCAGGATTTCCCAAGTTTTTACAATGAAGATAGACTATGAAACTGAGTTACAAGCTGTTCATGTATCTTCAGTGCTACAACTAGCACTCATTCCCAGAACACAGAGGTTGCTACTACAGGAAAAAATGTGCATCTGCAAAAGGAAAAAAACACAAAACTATATGCCAGTCCGTAAAATCTTGTCTCATACAACCATGTCAGCTGCTGCTTGCTTAGATACAAAGCAAAGAGCCTTTTCTCTGCATCTGGGGATGTTTTTTTGATTAATATTTGTATTTTTAGCCTACAGAGATCTTATTCAATGCTACAATATGAACAGCTAGGCCTGATAAGGTGTCACTGGAAGTAAGATTTTGCAAGAATGTAGCTTTGACCATAGACAGCTTGTCAGAAAACAGCATGAGAAAGAAGAGTAATACTTACAAAAACAATATATGATACTTTACAGATAGTAATTAAGGACCAGTTTTTCGTTAGCAATTAAAAGGAAAGTGGTTTTATATATACAGACAGTAAGATGACAGGAAGAAGGCCTTGTGACCTTATTGTGGAAAGATAAGCAGACTAAAGGAAGAATCAGAGGATTAGGAAGATTCCTAAAATTTGCCAAGTTCATAAATTTATTGGATCTCAAAGCATGTCTTAGTGCAATATTAAGTATTCACTGAAGCAGGTTGTGTTTGCCTTTGCATCATAGGACTCCTGAAATCTTTGAATCATGAATGAACACCTCTGAAACATCTGGGTTTGTTTGCCCACAAGCTACTTTCTTGATACCAGTCATCCCCTGGACTGGCATCAACCAACCTTTAAAACTATAGGTTCAAAAGCCATACTCCTTTTTTTTTTTTTTTTTTTTTTAAGGTTTGTAATTCAAATGCACTTTTGATGTGTGGAACATGCTCAAAGCAATGAAAACATACTTAGCAACAAACATGGAACCTCTTCTCTAGTATTAATAAGACTTCATTCAGTGGAAGTTCAGAGGCAAATTCATGCCATTTTTCCAGGCTAATCATACTTTGCTTTCTATTGAATAACAGTATACTTCCCTCACAGCTTTACAAGAATTATCCTTTGGGTCCTGCTGCATCTCCATCACTTTGTCCCACCCAAAGTGTCGCAGGGAAGACCCAGATTTACTTCTACAAGAGTCTGGAGCCTCATCCTAACACCATGTCCTTCCAAAAGCTTGGGGTTTGGCTGCCTTGGGTCAAGGCCAGTCCTCTCCTGTGTTCTCTACTTAGACTTAAGTGCAGTCAGATGAGGTACTGGCTGATCTGGACCACTGACTTGACTATGTAACTCCTGCACTGCTAGGGACCCACCCATGGACCTCTTGAGTGGCTGTAGTCACCACATCTGCACCTGCTCTGCACTTCTAGTCTGGGCAGCATGCAACAGCTCCATTTCTCAGGGAGGTCATGGCTCTCACTCCTTACCATGATCCTTGGCTCCCAGGCTGGCTTTCCTCATGGAGCATCCTGCTTCCTGACATCAAGCAAAAAGAAATCTTAAAAGCATTGAGTGACCTTTTTATGGTGAAACATGGTGATAATTAAAACAAGGTCAGAAATTAAGCTGAGTTTCTGGGACACTGGGAAAATAGGCAGTCTTCTAGGGCAACAAAGCATGAGAAATATGCACAGACCCCACGGGCCAGAGTTTCTTCTCTGTTAGCCCTAGCTAAAAAACTGCTGATAAATCCACATACTTGGCAATTTTATCTTTATCTTTTTGGGGAAAAGGCCCAAAAAATACCTCTCTCCACACAGAGATCAGAGATGGGAAGCTGGAGCACGGCCACACATTGCCACTGGCCACACTTAATGGTATCGAAGGTACAATGCAAAGGTTGCTGAACAATGCAGCTGCAGAAGGAATGGTCACCCTGATCTTCAATCTGCTTTCATTGGCTGACCTCCCTGCCTCTACAAGGATCTTCAGCTCTTTCTGTTTGGTCATATGTATCCACATATCTGGGCTTATATCTTTTTCTTTCTTTTCAAAAGGAAGAAAAACACATCCTTTGCACAGCTACTCTCAGCCATTTCTAAGAGACAGATCAGGTAGAGGATGATGGAATGGCATTGCATGACCTTTTCTGTGCTGTGGCTCTTTTTTTGGTCTGTATTCAGTGCCCCCTCTGCACACATACAAAGCAGAGGTAAAACCAGGCCAAACCTCTTGCCACCGTGTCCTGGGTTATGGAACTACAAGGGGTTTTCTTCCCTTCCATAGACACACTGAGGCCAGAGAAAAGGGAAAGTCCCACAAAGAGCTGGGATTTATTTTGCCTCTCACTTGTTTTCTGTCTCTCTAGGCACCATTCCTTACAAGGCCCAAGACTTTCCAGGGCTGACTTGTTTTTCTCTGAAGTAACCTTCTAAAGTCTACAAAACCGCAATTTAACTCACTCCAGTCACTTCACATATAAGCACAGGGGGAGATCACCAGCAAAATTACTTAAGTTGAGGAAAAAAGGAGGAAAGGAAATTGTAGATTCACCCAATATAAGATTACATTTGAGCCAGTGCAGCAAAAAGGATGTACATCTCCCAGGCAAGGATATTTGCGCCTCCTCACAGATTTGTCTCTAAAACATGAGAGAACACAAAAGATGTATGTTACATTGAATAAGTAATATACACATTTAAATCATATCTCTTTGTGGGGTGCAGCAGGGAGAAGTCTCCTTTTCTTGCTGGCAATTAGAAGGCACAGCAGATGGTGAGGCTCACTGTACGTGGTAAGGTCCATTAAAGGAACTCAGGCTGCCATGTGATTCTTCATTATAGCAGGCCTCTTAACGTGTATCAAGTAGCTTTTCCTAGGATTTGGAATCATTCTTCTGTACAGTAATATATTGCTAAAATAGATATTCTCATTCCTACAGAATTATTTTCTTTCTGGCATCAGGATCATTCTAATTATAACACCCAGAGGCACCAAATTATGGATACACAGCCAGACACCATCTCTGTCACTATCCAAAAGAGCTTGTAAGTCAAACAAAAGAAAGAGACATTATAATCATTGACCATGTCAAGAAAGAGAAGGCAAAGAGGTCATATCTTGTTAACATGGCAACACAGAGCCATAGACAATCTGGGTCATAAATTCAGATCTCAGACTGCTTGAGCCAAATCCAAGAAAATTTCTCAAGCAGTAGCAACTTAGCCTTTTCAGCTTCAGCTCAAACCACTGCACTTTGAAAAATCACTTCTCAGACATGGCCATACTTAAGAAGTATGGGGTAACTTAAGAAGTTTTGGGGGCTTTTTCTTCCTTTTTTAGAGTCACATATTCTTTCAACTCTGGGAGATTATGAAGAGGTACACACAGAGATGTGAAATGAATGATGCTTACTTCCTGCCATGTTCATTGCTTGGGATAAATAAGCATTCATGTCACAGGGTGAAAAATAATAATTTCCCTCTGTATGTGACTCATCCAATTTATTAGGGCCTGGCCATAAATGAAGAATTTTCGATAATCCCTATGTAGTTGCAATAAAAGTTCATAGTGTTTCTCAGAGGTGATGAACACTAGAAATCAACATTAATCTTTCTCTTTAATCTAGCCACCAGATCACTCTGCTAATAGCTCTTTTCCCCATAATTGAAGAGGAAAAACAATTCTACCCTCCCTGAAAGGGTGTATGAAATATATCAAGCATAGCTACCACTCAGAGGGTTCAAGTCAGTACTCCTTCACTTTGAACTAAACTTTCCTTCAAAATACAAATTCCTTGCTTGTCTTTGTATCAGCTTCCCCCAGGTCATATATGATCCTGCATAAATATTGCATAGCACTACTAACAAAGAGTAGGAAAAATCCTATCATAATCCCAGAACCAGGTATATTGGCACTTCTGGGCACTTTGGCAGCCAGCCTCAGCACCAAATCCTGGGCACAAGTGTTGGCCCTTCTCTTTGCCACCTTCCCAGAAACAGAGCCAGTGCAGATGCATTTTTCAGGTGGCCTGTGTCAACTGAGTCCACAGAGAATTACAGAACTGACATCTGTGCCAGACACATTTCCTCCAAAGTGTCTGAACATGAACTTAACAGGCCACAGAAAGATTTGTGTGATTATTTGCAGGAAAACGACTGTAGACATGTGTACAAAACAGACTAATAAACAAAATAATGTCCTTGGTACAATAACTCCAAATGTGTTCTAAATTAACATGCCAAATATGTGATGACTATTTCAACTACATTGATACAGGTCCCTACAGACGTGTAGGTGCCAAATGGTCACAAAACACACATATAATGCAACAAAATAGAACAACCTATGGTAATAAAGAATTTCTAAGCTAATTAATGTCAAGTCCTAGGTTCTGAGCAGTTGTTTTTTGGCAAGGAACATGCCACTGTTGGATTGTTTTGCTGCATGAATAAGGCTTATAAGTGATAACTCTGAAACTGGGCTGGACTCTGCTGGAGAGGCCAAGGATCCTTGGCTACGTGTTAATGCTTAAAGACAAGGACGAAAACTATTGAATGATTTTTCAAACTAAATAAATTGGAAGGTTTGTGGTCTAAAATGTCTGAAAATGTAAACACTGAGTACAAAACTAAATCATCTGTATAGTAGCTTAATACGACACTGTTTGCTACCAATTCACTCTCTGGCATAATTCAGAAAGTATTCCTTTGTAAAAGGAATTTCCTCACCTATATTGCCTATAATTCAGGTTGAATTCAATTTTCCAGGTTTCTGCTGATTTTAAGACTCCTGTCTCTCCAAAAAGACTGCCCAACACAGAGGGTAGGTGAATCACCACACCACAGCCAGAACCACGAAGGAACCCCAGTAAGCTCCTCACTCACAAAAAGCATCTCTGCAAAGCAGACCAACAGACCAAAGCAGGAGATCCTGGTTCATAAAGAACTTGCATCCAAAGTTAAAGAAAAGGGAAAAAAATGAGGAACAAAATGTGTTCTTTTTACTTTGCCTCTCTGTACCAAGAAGGGATTAGTCATCTGCTTTGTGGGGATTTTCCTACACAGTAATATGCTTCCACAAAAAAGGCCTGATTGCTACTTACTTTGCCAAAGTCAAGGTGGACTGCAGGCCTCCTTGGAAGTCAAGGTTTTGCAGACAGTGCTAGTGTCTCTTCTGAGCAGGATGCCCCAAGCCAGGAACCTCATGCTCGGTTCTTCGAGGTGCTTTATGTGACCTTAGGCAAACATCAGACATCTCAGACAGAGCAAGTGGGATGTGCTGGGAGATTATCATATGATTAGGGCACTAAAAACAAGCAAAACCACAATGACATATGAAAGCAAGTCTGTGTACTACCAGACAACAGCTAATGGCTGCGTTTCCTTCTCTGGGTTTTATAGTCATTGCTTTGCTTTGAGTCTATCCACTGGGAAAAGATCTCTTAAATACAAAGAGAGACATAAGGCAGGACATTTTTTTCAATATTCTTGGATTTGTACACTGAACAGCTCTAATCTCATGCTGGTGTAAAATAGGTGGGGTCAAACATTGCATGGCAGCCAGAAACTTCAGAATACTAAAAATGCTTATTTTTGAATCTTTCATGAATTTCTTCCCTTTGGTTTTGATCATACTATGTAACATTCAAGGAATTGGGATTTTGAGATAAAGGGAGAATCTTGGGAAGGCTGAAGATTCTTGAATATACCAAACAAAAACTTTGAATGTAATTGCAATTCAAGTTGCAAGCTGCTTAACATAAAACTGTAAAAGTGGCGGTGCTTGGTAAGACCATAGGTTTATTTAGCCCACTGTGCTTTTTCCCACCAATGACATATGAGAATACTTGAGAAGGGACCTAAGAGCAAGCTACGTATTTCAAATTTTTCCCATCCAACCAAATTTTGCTCAGAAGGGTGTTGAGCTAGCTGGGGTTTCTACAGTTGCAGCAATTCTCCACAGATTTCCATTTCATGAGCTTCTCAAACCTCCCTTGGGGCACACAGGAGCCTCGAGTGTCCTCACAAGCAACACAGCTCTCCTGCCTTCCGTGGGAGAAGCAAATTTGTGATATTTGTCTTCATTATGGCTCCAAGGACCAGATCACAGCCTCTTGTTCCCAGTCTGGAAGAGATAATGAACAGCAGGTTCTTCTCTGCCCACTCTACACACTTGCAAGCTTCACAGACCTTTGCCACAAGTGGGACACAGATTTAAACTGAATCACTATAATAATGTTCTCAATTTTAGTCACTGCTCCTTTCCTCATATTTGGGAAAATCTGAATTACTTTTAGACTGATACCAAGTGCTGAGTTCATGTTTGCACGGAAACATGAGTCATAACCTCAAGATTTCACTCCTGGGTGATGATGGGAGCTCAGAGCTCATCTTTTCATATTCAAACTTAGGTTTGTTTTTCCCATATGCATGACTTCATATTTATCAATTCTAAGTTTCAGTGGCCTCATTTAATAAATGTTCTGCTTTATATGAGCTAACCATTCTTCCAGAATATTCTTGTTTACTACTGTAATTGTTTTTTTGTATTTAAAAGAAATATAATTTGTTTTTCAATAATAATTGAGCTAGCAGTTTCCACAATACATTATTAATTCAATTACAGAATAAGAAGCAACACTTTGTATTTCTAATTAAATATTTCATTTGTTGGAAAACAAAAACATCCTTAGAGCCAAGTTTCAAAAGTTACAATAATTCTTAACATCACGTTCACAATCAGATAAGAAAATGCCATATACGTTATGGTACTGTGTTTTAGTTTGGAAATTGATACAAATTTTCTGAGATTCTCTTTAGGTATGACTTCCTGAGAGAAGAACAAGATGTAAACAATAATCAATTATCTGATACAGAGATAATTGACTTGGAATAAGCAGTTAATAATAATATGATAAATATATAAAGGCATTAAATAGCAATAATACTTATCAGGTTTTAGACTAAAGTTGAAAGTAAAGGTCTTCTTTTTGACTTGTTACCACTCAAAACTTAAAAGAAATTTCATCACAATAATGTTTGTATTTAGAAACTTACCAAATACAATTATCTATAGGAAAATAAGCCAGTTATTTTCTCTCATTTGGTCATTTAATAATAAGTATTTTCTTGGAAAATACAAACTTAAAGGCAGCGAGAAAAAACGATAAAGAGGATTTAGACAGAGAGCAGAATGGGCAAAATTTCATCTACCACCACGATTATTACTGAGCTTGTTTTTTGAAAACTGTATTTGTTAGTTGTGAATTAAAACTTCTAGTGCTAATACTCATGTATATTTTGAATGTATTAAAACCAGATTTCACTATTCCAAGGCCTAATAATTCAATTCTGTTATCTTCCAACGGAACAATATCAAGTTAACCAGATATTTCTCCTTTTACTTCAGCTGAGCCACAATTCCACTCAAGACTGAAAAGCCTGGAAATTTAAATCTGCAGAAACAGCTGACAAAGATACTTTTATTAAATACAAGTAAAACTGCTCTTATAAGAAACCTCTGTGTGTCATTCTGCAGCGTTCTGTGGAGAGAATACATACTCATGCCCTAGACATAGATTGCACCTGGCATTCCTGGTCAGAGGACTTCTCTTTGAATCTCCTTGTGACAAGGAAACTTCAGAGACGTATCTACATCTGAAATTGAGTCACAAGGGTCCAACTGCTATGTGGAAGGTGATGATAAATTCTGTAAGCCATCTTTGCACCGCTGTTTGTAAATGGGTGAATAGAATAATAGCAGCACTATAAACTAGTGTCTAACAAAGGAAAGAAAGAGTATTTGGCTTCAAGAACTAGAGAAGTCTATCTCAGCTTGATTAACCTATTAGAGTAAGCAGAAGAGTGGGTATAGATAAAACATATATTATTATGTTTTTCTAAAGAGTTTGATGAAAGTGCTTTAATTTAACACAGGTCTGTTACATAGCTGAATTCCTAGGTAGTTTTGAAGGTAATTTATATCAAGCATTGTTTCCTGGAATTTATACATGCATTTTATGCGGAAGTTGTTTCAACAGGAAGCAAGATAATTTTCAAAAGAACTACTTTTTTTTTTTTTTTATATTAAACCGCAGAGCAAAATTCATTACCACCAACTTTCAGAAGAGATGTGAAGATCAGTCCTACTGAGTTGCTGCTGTTATCTCTAGAGTGGAAAAGGCTCTGTTCATTTCTGGGGAAAAGCCTGCTATGTGCTTTCTATAGGAAACAGCTTTGGAGTTCTTACTGAAGGGATCATACTCAGCCCTGAATAACATCTCTTTATCTGTGGTCAGGAAAACTAGAAAGAAGAAACTATAAGAAAATTCTCCTCCCTTAGAAGAAAAGCCAGGAATAGCTTTATATGCCTGTGTAACCAGATATGGGGCATGACACATCAATTCCTGTGCTTTAATAAGAGAGCGAAGAAGCTGCAGTGCAGTTGATGGAACTGGGAATGCTCTAAGAAGTCCTCATGAGAGTCTGTCTACACAAGAAATCCTGGTAGACAGGGTCTCATTCAGTCTCGTTCAGCCCTCACTTCCTTGTAAAAGACTATATTAACAGGGACCTGAGCAGCCAAAAAGTGTCATTCCTTGGCCAGAGAGCTGGACAAGCATGGCCATAAGGATGTTTCTTTCTCTTTGACCAGTGGCAAGAGGGTCAGTCCCCTGCCAGCTGCATACAACATAAACATTCCCCTTGAAGCAGGACCCATTATCTCTAACACATTTGAATGTGTTACCAGAGGTACCTTGCTGTCTGCTGCTTCAGCATGCAAAAGTCTACACCATGATCACCCAGACATGTCTGCAACACAGGGGAGAGGACAAGGCACAGTGCTCCTCATGTGAAGGAGGGAGAGCATCTGCTAGCCAAACTTGCAGACAGGTGGACATGGATATGTTGGTGCACCCAGGTGAAGCAGGTTAGCTCACATTAGTGACTAACGAAAGGTTTTTACTCCTTTCCACATTTGCTGTAGACACATAACTGCCAATGATCATGGAGCAAAGATAACAGGATGGTAGGATGAGCTGTTATGTGATTGTGATTTGTGAATGTGCTTGTCAAACTCTGATAAAGCCATTTAATCCATGAAAAGAAAGACAACTGGATCCACAAACTCATACTGATGGAAACAGAGCCTCATGATCAAAAACGTCCTGCAAAGTCAAACAGCTTGTTTGGCTTTACACATGGCTTCATACTGTTCCCCAAAGTCAGTAAATAGATACCAACAGACATTTAACTAAAATTTACTGAGAGCAAATGATCAAAGAAGAGGGAGAGGAAATAGTAATTTGGGAAAATGCTCTCAAAGACACTGTCAGGGCACTGCATGGGTCAAGGGCTCCCCAAGAACCAATGGGATTTCATTGGATCCATCCAAGGGCAGGTCCTGGCAGCCAAGGCCCATCCCACCACATCACCCAGAAGCAGGGCAGACAGAGGGCACTGGGCCAGCCCCATTCCTGGGTATCCCTGGGACCAGTGGCAGGCTGGGATGCAGGCCTGCAGGTGTTCCTGGCCAGGAGGCAAAAGCAGGGCTGTGAGGACCTGGAGACCAGCCCTGCTTTGCCATCACTGGGACAAGGGCCGACAGCCCTGGGGGACCGACATGGACTCCTGAGCTGTGGGCAGGGTGAGGTGGCCCCAGGGTGATGAGCACAAACAGGCAGGGCTGACAGTGTTTCAGGGACACAGCACACACAACATGCAAAGTCCTGGACAAGTGACAGTCCTGGGTGCCCAGCTGGCCAGGCAAGAGAATCTTAGTAGGATGGGGCGGTACCCAAAACTGGGCATCCCCTTAGCTTCAACCCCACATTTCAGCTGTATCAATCCCACTGTCACTTATGTCCTCTGTCTTCAATGCTCGTGCCAGCTGCTTACACTTAATTTGCCCATTTCAGGCTGGGTTCATTCCTTGCAATACTCAAACCTCTCTTATTCAGCTCAGCACTGACTCAGCCCATCACTTTCCATATGTCAATCATCCCTCCTCAAGCTCTGTAAGAGATAAAACCTATTTCAGCATATAAGGAAACAGCTTCTGAAACTTTCAGCTTTATCCTGTTCCTATTGCATGCTGTCCTCCAATAATACCTGTGCTTTCCATTATTGCTAGCTGAACCATATGGAAGCATGGTAGATCCAAATGTTCTGCTCACTTTTAAGCAACAAGAGTATGTTACATTTTCCCAGGGAGAGTTTATTTATTACCAGTTGAAGTAATTCCCTCTTTTGTTAGGCTCTAAGTTTACATGTAAACCAGTTCATGCGGTTTTGTGCTTTTTAATGCACCATTTGGCCTCCAGCAACAAGCCTCAATTACCCCCTTGAGCCAAAAGGGCTTGAGATAGTGACAACTTTTCCATAAAAAGTCATTTCTTGCAAAGAAGTTTTTCATTGTATCATGTCCTGACTAAAGACGCTCAGGAATGCTTTCCTCAGTAGTTTTTTTAAAAGGTAGAGGCACAGACAACCTTGCCTAAGCAGGGCCAGGCTCTGGAGCAGACAAGCATGGGGAGTCCATGGCTAGTCTCAACTGCTGATGCATGCACAGGTCTTCATCTTCTGGCCTGCTGGGACCCACCCTGCCAAAATCCACAGATAGCTGGAGCAGTAAAGCAGTGCTTGAGCGAAACAGCAGCAGTGAGGCTGTGGCCTGTGCTGGGATCACTCATTTTGCTCCCAGCTCAGGAAAAGAGACATGCCTGCTGATCCTTAAGCCAGAGGTACAAGCCTGGGAGTCTTCACCATCTATCTGACCTGCTTGCTTACAAGAATTTTGGGGTCATTACACACAGTTTCTCTGTCAACACAGTAAATCCCATACAGAACAGCAGATGACATTTTAAATACTCCAGAGCTGTAGCAGACAAACTTTATGGGCATTATGAAATTTTACTTCCTTTCCTGATGAACATTTCTCTGTTGATGTGTTTGCAATGGAGCTATGGCTTTCTCTCACCAGGATAATTGAGCCTGTATTTCCCAGACAGTGATACACTACAAAAAAGGAAAGTCCCAACAGACCTCTCTTCTCCCTAGGTGCACTTTATAAACATCTGTCACAGAGAACGAGTTGCAGTCCCTTTTCAGATATGGTCATATGTTCCTTTATCTCAAGACATGTTTCAAGAGTTGAGGAAAGCATAATGGTGTTTGAGTCACATTAATAACCCTATGCTATCTTGTAGTACATTGTGCTCAAAGTTCCACAAACAGGATGGGACTGGAAACTCTGGTCTCTTTACTGGCCTCCCATTATAGAAAACTAAAACAAAGCTTTAAAAAGCTCAAAATAAATTTTTATTGTTGCCTTTAGAACATCCTTCTAAATTAAGAGCCTTTTAATTCAATTTTAGTGCTGGAAGAACAGGGTCTGCACTGCTAACATCTGCTCATTAAGGTAAATAAGTGTTCTGGGGGAAGAAGATGCAGAATGAGTGTCCTTCCTATGCCTTCAGTTCTGCTACTCATTCATTACACACCTATCAAAGTTGGGAATGGCTCAGGCAAGCAGGTACCAGCAGCAGCTCTCTTACTGTGCTCACTCACCTTCCCCCATAGCTGCAGCATTGGCCCTGCAGGGAAGTTGCAAGTAATCAGGCTGTGAAAGGCTGTGTAGCACAGCACACACTTGAGCAAAGAGGGATCCTGCAATGCTCACTGCTATAGTTTAGGAAACATCCTTCCACACAGAAATGCAGTACATGGATTCTTAGGGCAGTGCTCAGGTGAGCCAGTGTTCCCACACTTACTGTAGCTACGTTGCCCCCAAATGTGGATGTCCTGCAAAGACATTCAGACACCTCTGCCCCTAGGGTCTGTTACTTAAAAAATTCAATGCCACTTCTTTTCTTCTGTCTATTCAAGATGCCTTGTTCACTCCTTTTCATTTGCCTGCATAAAGAAAATATATTTATTAGCAGGTGGTTAAAGTTATCTGATTAAATATGTCTTGGAAGGGCAGGAAAATCTCTGTAAGACAGCAAAAATTCTAGAGTTCAGTGTCCACATCCCTTACGAATAAAGTCCTGAAAAAGAGCATTATAACATGATGCATCCTTCACATTTCAAATTCCTTTCATAGAACCTTTGCAGCTAAAGTGTTGCAAATGAAAACTAAGCAGCATGCTAGAGAAGCCAGAGATGGATTTCGTGAATGTTCCCAGGGCTCACATGCATTTTGGATAAGATTTCTTTTTTCTGAAGCACTGCATGTGCAATTGCAATTGCGTAGAGAAAAACCCCAGGAATAGAAACAAGGGAATTGCGTCAGACAGACTCCGTTATCCTTTATCCTTCTGTCATAAGGGTAGGCAATGTTTTCATCTTACTGACAGGAGGAAAGCAAGACTGTTGAACTATCATAACCACAACAGTGATTTCTGTCTATCCCTTGCCCCCAGTGTGCTGCCTCCCAAGCTATGATTTTAGCCCTTTGCTCACTTATTCAGCCTGCTTATTCAGCTTTCCCCTCCTCGCTTTTTGCGCCGCCGTGTGTTTCCGTCAGACGCACATTCTTCACAAACCCACGGCGCTCTTCAGCCTGGCAAGGAAGGGAAAATGCCAGAACTCTTTGGGGAGATTTCGAGGATGGGTGAAAAAAGGTCGCAGGCACAGCAGAGGATCAGCAAAGAGCACAGGATCAGCATGGAATTTGTGCTGTCAGCCTGCAATCAGATGTTTTGTCTCAGCACTCATCGTACATAAGGCCTCCTAAACTTAAGGCATCACTCTGAAAAGACAGGGCAATCTGTGATTCTAAATATAACATAGCTGTGTCTTTTCTTTGATGTTAGAACAATATCTATTTACTGTCACCCTCATTTTATTTGCTTTCTTCTCCACAATCGTGGTTGTGCAAAATCAACATCGAACTAAAAAGAATCTAATTTTTGACCCTATGAAAATGACATTATAAATGTTGTACAGGCATTTAAAAAAAGCTCACTACAGCTAAAATGATTGTACAAAAAGCGCTTCTGAGTTTAAGAAAATGAAAAGTCAACACATATTTGAATTGCAGGTTGTTCAGTTCATGTTTAATTTCACATTTAAAGCGAAATGTATGATTGTATATTGGTTTCATTCAAAATTTCTGGGGAAAAATAATTAGTAAAAATAATCAAACTTAATATCAATTTACTGTTTCATTTTTTATTCAACTATGATGCACCAAATGCATTAAAAACTACAGGTATGTATTTTTGGTTCAGAACAATGTGCTTTACTATTTATCTTTCAGTAAATTCCTCTAGGTCATCAAATTATGTTTTGATGTATAAGAAAATGTATTAGTATGTAAGATTCACCTCAGGGAAGTATGAGAATAATAACTTCCACTTTTAAAAGATACAAAGTTCTCTTGTTTGTCATGGTAAACTCTAAAATAAAATGTAATTCTGATATTAAAAATACTATTAATTTCTGCTCATATACACACCAGATAAGAGATCATGAAGGTCTTACTTGATACTCAGAGAAGCCATGCATACCTGCTCTAATAACGAATTGAAAAGAAACTGCAGACATTCTCTAATGTAGCTACACTATTAGCTTGCCAGGCTCTAAGCAGAGCTGACTTCATGGCCATTAAATGCAGAGATGTGAAGGAAACAGAAAACCAATTTACTGGTTATCAGCAGGAACAGGCAGACTTGAAAAGAGTTAACTATCCCATCTTCTTTTTAAGTTCTGCCATTAGGAGAAAAAGAATAGGTGAAGGAGGATCATTTCCAAATATGAGGGAAGCAATAGATGCAGAGTCATGCATAAAAAAGAACAGACTTTGAGAGCAGAAGATGAAGGAAATAGAACAGAAACATTTTCACACAAGTATTTGCCAATTCTTCCTTCCCTAAACATTTGGAAGTCAAATTGCACCCTCAAAATGTCCATTTAGGATCTTGCTTCATCTAACTTCTGTTTGATGTGTCTTCACTTATCTTCTTTAAATGAAAGCCATGGTTTCAGAAGTCTGACTCCCATTGAGGAAAAGTTGTTTTATAAAAAGTTAATGCAATTAAAAATATTATCAGAATAATAGCATTTAAAAATCCCAGGAAAAAAAAAAAACAGTCCAAAAATGTACCTAGCATCAGCCAGAAAGAAGCTAGCTGGCCTCCAGAATGGTCAGGGGAGGTGATTCTCCCCCTCAGTTCAGCACTGATGTGGCCACAGCTGGAAAGCTGTCTCCATTTCTGGACTCTTCAGTAAGAGAGACACATGAACACACTGAAGAGTTCAACAAAGGGCTGCAGGGATGACTGAGGGATTGGAGTGTCTTTCATTAGAAAAATCTGGCAGAGCTGGGACTCCTCAGCCTAGATAGCAGATGGCCTGGGGGGATCTCATCAATGAGGTGGTAAATACCTGATGGGAGAGTGCAGAGGAGATGGAGATCCTTCCAGTGGTGCCCAGTGTCTGGACCAGAGACAACCAGCACAAACTGAAATGTAGGAACCTCCCTCTGAACATCAGAAAAAAAATTTCGGCTGTCAGGGCAACCAAGCACTGGCACAAGCTGAGCAGGGAGGTTGTGGAGTCACCATCCTTGAAGAAAATAAGTTTAGGTGTGGTCCTGAGCAACTGGCACCAAGTGGCCCTGCTTGGGCAGGGGCGTTGAAAAAGATGGTCTCCAGCACTTCCTTCTATCTTCAACCATCCTGCAGGTCTTCTGTGAAAGATATTTTAACAAAATCAAACAATTCTTCCAGATGCTGTGTTTTTACACAGCAAAAAGAGAGGAAACATGTAACTGGCAGTTCAAATGCATTTCTTCATTGAAAATTTTTTCTGTGAATAGAGTGTGATTTGGTGAAAGGTGAAATCCAAGGTGTAAAAAAAGCTCCCCCAAAAAATATTTTGAAATGGGAAATAGGTTTGGGAGTATTTATCTTAGAAACTACAGCTCTCTGTTGCTACCTATTTAATGAAGAAATAAAACAAAAGATATTAAAAACAATTACAATAACAGGAAGAGTTTGATTGGTCCATTAAAAAAAGATAAGGTTAATTAAAAAAATTGAATATGCCTTTTATAATGTCTATTAGCCCTTTTCACATCTCCAAAAATGCAAGATTTTGCTGGAAGAGCAACCCTGCCCTCTGACAGTGATTCATTACAATATGCTGCAAAGTTCTGCTGCAAGAATATGCTGCTATAATGTGACCTTCTTCCTGTTAAATAATGCCAAGACTTAAGTAATATGCTTGTTCAAACTTTTAAATTAATCCAATCCAAGCATATTTTCCTAATTCTGGTATTATTTTACAAGAGAGAGAGTGAGAGAGAGAGAGTTCCTACAACCAAGAATTGTACCATGACAATGCTCTGTGGTGTATTGCAATACAGCTTTATTATTAGAAGACCAGGAGGAGAAACTTGCATGGCAAATTCTGACATTAAAAAAAAATTCAAAATCAAATATCTGAAATCTTCTGGAAAATACATTCAGCTCTTTCCTACAAGGTAATTGATGACACACACACAAATCCCTTCTTTCATATAAGATTTTTCTAAGTTCTTTTCTTAAGTATCAT
Organism: Notiomystis cincta; assembly: GCA_013398075.1. Taxonomy (NCBI): domain Eukaryota; kingdom Metazoa; phylum Chordata; class Aves; order Passeriformes; family Notiomystidae; genus Notiomystis; species Notiomystis cincta. The sequence goes on along the minus strand of VZRX01009465.1, from coordinate 101,701 downwards.
CAAATGGCACCAGCTCATGCTTCTCTGTGAAAGTTTTAAGCCTGAAATTCCTTTTTTCTGAAGTGATTTCTCTTTAATCTGTGCAGATTCTTTGAGAGATGTCATTGGATATGAAATCTGAATCAGGAATAGTCCAAGCAATAATCTAGCTCCTGCAAATATGGCTTTTCCAAACCAGTGAGTTAGCAGTCCAAATGCACAAATATTTTTAAAAATTAAATCCAAAGTTATTTGTTTGTTGAAAAAAGAAGTCACACTATGAAAAATATAGACTTCTAAATTTCCTCAGTTATGTGGAATCCTGAGAAAATACTTACATTTACCAAAACACTGTTCTTTGGAACTGTTAAATGACAAAACTTCTAAATTGATCTTTCCACCTTGCTTCCTACAATCTATAGCTTCCCTTCCCTCCCAGCAGCATTATTTTAAGAGCCAGGCTATCTTCAGCAAGCCAAATTCTAAACCATAATCTGAAGTTAGCAGAAACATACCCCACTGGCATATTCATAGAATTAAGTAGAAATTTGCATAAACTAGGTCATTTCTTCTTTCATATAGGAATATCAAAATACAGCTCACTGAAATTTTCTCAAGATTACTTTCAAGTAAGATTTGAAAATTCCCCCAACTATGCATTGATCTTCTGGGGATTCCATTCCTGAAATCAGTTTATTGAATTGATGCCTTCAGAATGTCCTACAGAAACAGATAACTCTTTTTTTTTTTTTTTCTTATTCAAACAACTTCATGCACCTTTTAACTCATTCCACACTACAATACTATTTAATCTCTCCACAGATAGAAAAGTATCAGTTTTCACATTTTGTTCCTCTGGTGTCTTCTTGAACAAGCCAGCTCAGTGAATGGTGCCTGTGTGTTACTGCTCTAAGCACTGAAATGAGTGGGTTTGAGTAGAGAGGAAAAGGGTCCTTAGCACAGACCCATTTTATTTGGGTTTGCCTCTTGCTGAGTTCACCCAGCACAATGCTGGTTACATATGCATCAAAACACCATGCTGGAGAACAAGAAGAATAAAATAACAGGCCTTTTGAAATAATGGAGAGTATTTGTAGCCTGCAGCAGAGGCCAGTGTCAGGCAGAGGACTTTGATGTAGTTTTTGCACTTTTCCATTCCCTGTCGCATTTCGTCCTTGAGCTGGAAAATTCACTACAGATTCTCAGTATATTTCTCTTTACCTAAAGTTTCCCAGGAGAAAGACAGGATCCCGTCCATATTTTGGCCATCAATATTTCTTTCCTCTGAGCACTTCCTCTAATTCAGAGGAAAACCAGTATACATTGCTGGACACACCCCAATATCTAATTACTTTAACACATTCATCATTTATATCATTCAGTTTTCTTTACATTTGTGTTCACTAAGGAGTGTTTGAGTGCTCCTACACATATATAAAAGAGTATATAATTGCAATGATGCTAGGCCAAGGCCAAGTGTGATTGGTCTAACAAAAATCTCTTTCATATTTCTGCTAAAATTAAAAGCTAGTAGACATAGGAGGTGAAAAAGTAGCTCAGTCTTCTGACATTTAAAACCATGTGCATGCTTTGCAAGAAAGCCATTTGGCTGCCCATTTAGGGAGAACTTTTAGAGGTAATTATTCCACACATTCTGCCACATTATTCCTCCCTTAGGACTCTTTAAAACACAAGTGTTGCTGTTCTTGATGCCAGCCCTAGGGCTTCAGGAGCTGTTGTCTCTACAGAAATGAGCTGTGGTCGGTGTGCTGGTGTCTGTGAGTGGAAGGCCCATTAGTTCCTAGGAGAAAATTTCAGGATGTTGCTGTCATCAGCAAATGGAAAAGCAGGATAGTTTTTTGTTGGGTGTTTTTTCAGCCTCCATCAAAGATAAGTAGAACTAATGCAAAATGATCAACTAGTATTTCCACTGAGAGAGAGAGAGCACATTCAAGAGACTGATTTGCTTCAACTTCCTTGTAGTTCTCCCAAAAAGTGAATAGGAATGGCCAGAGGCAGATTCTCCTCAGCAGCAGAAAAAAGAGCAAAAAAATGAGAAGCTTGAAATCCCCAGAAGCTGGAGAAGAGAGAGGTGGTGGGTGGAGATAGGGAGAAGTTCAGGCAGTGACAGGACCTGCACAAAATGTGGATGGAGAAGGATGTTCAGTACAGGTTGTTGGCCAAGCTGGGCAGGGGGAAGAATCCAGACCTGAAGAAAAGTCAGACAGGAGCAATTCCTACTTGGACAAATTACAACCCTGGGAAAGCCAAGGTGTTACACCTCAATCCAGGTGGCAAAAAGGATGGAGCAATATGCTGGGATGGTCAGAGAAGGCACCACAGATGAGAGACAGCAGGGAGAGCAAGAAATAACTGGGAAAATGACTGTTCTGCCATGCAAGCAAGAGGCAGAGAGATACTGAAAACTTGTATATTTGGATTATAATGAAGATGTGGAAATAAGGCATCAGTGGGTTAAATCTGCCAGACACATAACAGAAGCATTCACCAAAGGACACTTGCACACTTTTGATGATTTGTGAGTGGCCAGGCTTATTTCACCCTTAGCTCCTAAGAGGGATATTTTGAACTTGCAGTGTGAATAACTGACTAAGCATTTCCAGATTTGGTCATTAAAGCAGATCATGCTTCTTAGCTTTCTTGAATGCTATTACATTAAGTGGATTACCAGGGAAATAAATATGGAAGTATTTCTGAAGCCATAAATATCTCTAAAATGTGGAGATGAGCTTTTGAAAAGTTTGCAGTCTGCCTAATTCAGACATGGATTTTGATGCCATTGACACTGCACATTCTAGGTAGCTCAAAAATAATACTGAAACAAAGGCAATGTCGATATTATCCTCATCAATGCAAATCCTCAGAGGGACTAATTTTCTTGTACACTAATCCAGATGTTACTCAGTTTCTGGTTAAGCCAGCTGATGTTTCATCTAGGTTTGTGATAGCCTTTGTAGTGCCAGAAGAGGTTTTGATTACCATATGGTTGGCAAGTATATAACAGTCATTAAACAAATACACTTTGTATTTAGTTAGCACACCTGCTGTCAATATGCACTATATCTGTATGGCCTTTTCATTAGATTTTCTGGGACATATGTACCTCAACAACAGAAAAATCCTTGATCATTTTAGCTAGAAAGACAATGAGCAGTTTGTTACAGGAAAAGTATGTTCAGGAACTCTACAGACAATCATGCAATTTCTCCAGTAAAGCACTACTAGCCCAAATCCCAACTGAGCACAGGCCATATAAGTGAAGACAGCAGCATAAGTAGTTCTGTAACAATACAAGCCAATTTCTGTCTGCTTCTGGTTCCTTAAGCAACAGACTACAAACTCTCCAGAAAAAAAATCTTTATGTGCTTTTGTATGTCTATTTGTATGTCTATTGACAGACAAATACTACCAAAGTTTGTTTGAAACAAATAAGGAAGAATGGAGGAAAATGACATTGTTTTCCTGATACCTTCTCTGTTTATATGTGTCATTTCCAGAGGAAGAAGTGTATGCTATTTCAATCTTATTTTGTGTACCAGACAGACGGCAGGGAAATAAAATTGCAATAAGCAAACTCACTCAGAAAGTCATAATTGAAGCTCTTGAAAAGGATGACTAAAAGAAAATTATAACATTTTCTCTAACTGGAAACTGATGGAAGCTTATGAAACACAAGCTAAATTGGGGAAAGTCCTTGAGATTTGCTGCAAGCTTCATTTTCCCATTCCTTGTGCTCTCATGGAAAGTGCTAAAGCTTCTTTCATCACAGTGAGTACACAGAAGAAGAACAAGGGATTTAGGGTTAATAACCAGATAGTTTGTTGTATTTTTGGGCTTTGGGAGCATCTTTATTTCTAAAATGGGTTTGTTCCATTGTTTAGTGTGCCCTGGAATACTGGTGGGAGAGCATTATTTTGTAAATTTCCATATGTTATTTAGTCTGCCCTTTTCGGGAATTCATTTGCTGCTTACATTCATCTATGTTTCAATCACTCATTCATGTACTATAAAGTGTTATCATTCTCTGCCCACCCTCAAAGGATTGCCTTGTATAGCTAATGCAATCAATACTTCAGTCTGAGGGGATAAACTCTATCTCAGACTTCCTATTGTTTTGTGGTTGATTTGATTTTATCTCAAACTACAGACATATCAAGCAATATTTTGTCTTCTGCTTGACAGGTCTATTGCTGGAATTTTTTTCTTCTTCATTATTTGGACTGGAAGCACTATTTGTTTTCATTTCCTAATTAGTGTTGAGCTGACCCACAGTCATGTTATAGATGTGACAAGAGTTATATTTATTTTTTCCTCATCCAGGCTGTAACTAATTTAAAGTGGTAATATTTGTGCCAATCAAAGACACCGTTGATAATATTTTAGTAATAAATATTCATAATTAACTTACTGCATAAGCTGACTTCAGATGTAATTAAATTGGCTTAACTTTTCACATATGATTCAACCTGTTTATACTGAATACTCATAGTCAGCTGAGTTTCTACTAAATGAGACAATCAAAAGAAGTGGAGCCCCACTAAAATTCTTTTGTATTAAAAACAGGGAACACAGCAACTAGGCACACACAAAAAAATAATTAATTTATTCTGAAGCAAATACTTTCCAAGAAAAAATGTCACTATGCGAAGTTAGTGCTGGAGAATAAGGCTGCTCTTCTGAAGCACCTTTGGGGCAATAAGCCGCAGTTTCTTGTTCATAAGCACACACAGTCATTCATATTTGATATGTCTGAGTTTTCCTTAACTAGATGAGGAGAAAAACATTGCAATAAGGCTAATTTTGTTTCAATATTCTTCAGTTCATTTTGACATGCTTGTGCCTTTTCCTGTGTTCTGTCTAATAGAAAAGCAGTGTGCTGCAACTCTGGAAAGAATTTAGAGGACAACCTTCAGCCATTCAAGAGAGAGATATCACCCTATACTCCACACTTTCTAAAGTATTTCAGGCCTAAATAGTCTAGATGTTCAATATCTGGACAACAAGAAATGTTTTTACTCCAGATATTTAGGACAGATTCTTTTTTCTAAAAACCTGGAAAGGATAAATGTGCTGTTGAGGGAGTTCCTGTTTGCCTGTGTTTGATGACATTGTCATACATTGAGGAAAGTAAGTCTTATTTGTTTGACTAAGTAGATGTTCACAGATCTTTTTCAGATTATATTGTCAACAGTTCATCTTTATCACTCTCAATAATCAGATCTATCACGCAACTACAATAAATTCTTTTGTTCTTTACAATGAAATGATATATGTGTATCTCCAAAGCCATGAATGAACTTTGCATCTCAAGGAGGGAGCAAAGACTGGAAAGGAAACTTTTGACTTCAGAAAAATCAACATATTCCAATGACATTTCAGTTTTTATAGAAAAATATTTCTTTTTCATTGGTATTCTTAAAAGTGATACCATAATAAATAAATAATTTTCTTTCAGGTCAAATAAGTCTGTCTAAAGACAGACTCTCAAAATCACCTACCTGCATATGCATTCATATTCTGGATGCAGAACCAACCAATTTATGATTTCTGCAATTTTACCTACTATACATTTCACCTACCATAAGAATGAGTGACAAAAGATGAAGAGTTTTATCACTGTGTATCCAAACATATCTTGCCTGTATAACCTGAGATTTGCCTCCCTACTTAAGTGATCTACTTTTATGTGTGTTTATGATCCAAAGAATTTTGAGAAACCATGAATGAAAAACTTATAGAAGCACTATCTTAGCACAGAAATTCAGCCAAGTGTCAGGGCAGGTTATCTCTGTATGCATGCAAGGACTATCACAGTGCAGCACAGGAGAGAGCATTGCCCATGGATTTTGGCTAGTTTTCCTCCTTTGGCATCTCCTTCCTGGCCTCCATAACCTGCATTTAGGGACTTTTCTGACTCTGGCACAGCTTTTCTCAAGGTACAAGAAGTATGGTGCTGTTAGTTTTGATATGCATAGACTACTAAGAAAGAAGGCCAGAGAAGAGTGGGAGTCTATTTTAAATTAATGCAATTCAAACCAGTGACAGTAAAAATCTAGGGTTAAGCATATGAGCTGGATAGCCAAATCCCTAAATCCATGGGGTCTGCAGCCTCAAAGCTGGTTCAGCCAGAGTAGCAGAACAGGAACCCATTTGAATACAGACCGTTGTAAATGCAGAACATACTTGGACCTTCAATGTTAAGCTGGAATACACTATCTAATGGAAAAAAATCCATCATTTGCTGCCAAAATTAAGGGACAAGCATGCAGCTTGAAATAAAGAGCAGCATTATCTGGTGACCTAAGCTAAGATTGTTTTGGTTTAAATTGCTGTAATAAAAATGTCACAGGTGAGGGAGATAAAATTGTTGTCCATATTTTGGAACACAATCTGTTCAATCAAAAATCAAGACATATGTTCTATTACTGCTATTTCCATCTTTGAACCACACTGTCCCTTTATAAATCAGCCAGAGCAGAAAAAAACAGCAACATATTTTATTCTTTCTTTGTCAGAACCTGTTAGTTTTATGACTGTGTCAAATCCTGCCATTTAGTAGCTGGGGTTTTTATATATATTTAGTACATGAGTTTGATGCTTTTGTGTGAAACTATTTTCATTTTGTGCTGTCTAGTATAATATCTGGAGTCATGCTTCAGTTGTTGTTTTGAATAAAGATTTACTGGGGAATGCTCAAATAAGGAAAGGCTGTCATGTTGCAGTGACAAATCTAATGTGTGAAACAATCTTCTCCTTGTAAAAATAAAGATTTATGCAGATACAATATCTTTAGTTACAGCAATTAAATTGAAAGCTATTTCAGGACGGCTGCTATCCAGAGAGATAGCTCTCTCATTTCATGGGAATGATTATAATTTTCTTTTAAAATAATCTTATTTTTTAAAAATTTTTGTCTCAAATACACATGAGTACACACAGTCTGAGTCATATTCAGACAAATTAAGTTTTGCCTAATTTTCTCTGCCTTTTTAACAAAGAAAACCAGATGTTTCTGATTGTAGGCTTGAAGCACTTGAGCCAAACCATGAAGAAACATTAAAAGAGAGGTGGCAAGTACCAAGGTTGTCCAAAGAATGCCCAAATGTCTGGTAAGTAATTGTGGGTTTAGCTCAGTGGAAATCCATCAACTAACTCCTTTGGGGTCTAGAATAAGTTTATGAGAACAATTCATTTACACCAAAAACAAGCCTGTTTGTTTGCAGAAATTACCGTTGTTCTTTAGTGACTTACACAAGAAAGCATACTGACGTGTGCCAGTTTGAACATTCTCCTGACATAAAACTTTTTTGAGGTCACTAGTTAATTAGATTTAAATAACTGGACCCTATGTGCTGAACTGTAGGAATACCTGACTGCAGAGCTGATCGAGACCTTCCACTTCGGAGCACAGACATCTGAAGTGCACTGATCCACAAGAGAATGCAACTACACCAAACATTAGCTGAGGTTTCTAAGGAACTCATTTCTTTCCTGCAAAACGTGAGAGATTTTTGCCTGGGGAATATATCTAGCAAGGGAAATATGCCAGAACAAAAAAAGGCCCTTCCACTGTAACCTTTATCATCCAGCAGCTCTGTCAGCCAATTTATTGACTCTTGTTTATAGAAGATAGTTTTCCCTCATAGAAGACTGTTTTTCCTCAAATGAGGAAGACCTCTTTTCAAGTGTTTGGTTCACCCTTGTGTCATACTTTTAGCATTTTTGTTTCCTTAAACTGTACATTTTAGCCTCCAGGTTGCACACATTTTCACATTTTCAATAAGCTAAAACAATCTAAGTGATTACTCTTGGATTACACAGTTTTGAGACCACAATGTTGTTATTGTGTCTCACCATGGGAAATAATAGGGGGTTTGTACATTTAGTGCAGCAACAAGCATCTGTGTTCACAAGAGAGTTACACTTACAATGGCCACTTAAGGCTTTCAAGCTGGTGTTACTGCTCTGCTGGGTCTGAACCTTTGGAATCAAAACATATTTAGCAGTGTCCAAATCTGATCGTGTAGAACACAAAAATGAAAACACAGTATGTGCCGCACTCAACCATGGTGTCACTACAAAAATCTCACAAGAGAATAGATAGAAAAGAAATAAAAGAAAAAAATTAGGAGGAAGAAATAACACTCTAAATAGGTTTTACTGGCCATTAAACTTGAGGTGAGCTGTTTAGACACATGGATTCTTGTGAGAGAGTGATATGCAGCTTCTCCACAGCCTGTGGCTAGAGTTGCTAATAGATACCCAGCACACCTTTAAATCCAAAAGGCTTTACAGTAATCCCATGAGGACCCCTCACCTCCTGACTCAGAAATGTTCTCCATCTCATGGTGCATTTTCTTTCGCTATAATATCTATTTTAAAATCAAGCAACATTGTCTGTGTTTAAGTGGATTGATACTCAGGGTAGCACTGAAATAAAGCACTGAGAGAGAATCTGTGTAATTATTTTAGCAACTTTGTGCAAGATAGCTGACAAAAAAAATAATAATATTTCAATAGATTGAGATGTACAGTAAATTTAGCCTTATATCTCAATAGGGAGAGAGTGATTCTAGTCAAACTAGTTAAGTGGCTCCACAGGGCTCATGGCAGATTTTCTTGAAGACTTTAGAGAGTAAAAAAGTAGGTTCAACAAACACTACTGGAAAAATATGACTGCCTGTCAGGGCTCATTCCCTTCTGCTTACACTTTTTTTGCTGGGTACAGTTTTCTTCTTGTGCAATAGAGTCAACAATCTTCATACAGACCAAATAAAGAAGACCTGAAATATCAACAGGCTGCCCAGATAAAAAGCAGCAGGAGGTGGATTTATATGTTCTGCCTCTGGGCTGGGCACTGAAGACTTACTTTCTTACAGACCTACCCACCTCCTTCAACAATTCTGTGCGTGAATGACTGGTACCATTCTGTGCCTTCCTGTCAGGTGTCGTTACCATCACTTTCTTTTTCCATTCTTCTTCCTACATGTGGCATAACACTTAAAATAGAGAGCATTTACTAACTCCTTAGGACACTTTCTGACTACTGACTTCCTTGTCTGACTCATTACTGCACCTTTCTATGCTCGGATCAACTTGATCTATATTCCCTGAATTTTGATAGAAAGAAAGAACATTTGGCAATACATTTTTTTATCTGAATTTTCCATATATATTGAGAAAAATCTTAAAAACAGGTAAAACTGCCTATTAAATATTTCAAGGTAGAAGGAGATAGAATATGTTATTCAAATGCGAATTTACTCGCATTTTATGCCCTTGACTATACTTGTTGACTTCCTCTATTATACATATCAAGAAATAAGTATAAAAATTTGGGGTACCTAATTTTAATGAGCAGCAACAGTAAACATTAAAGCCCAAATGGCTTATTCATCAGTCAGCTCTTTTTTTCATTGTAGTTGGATGGAATTTTGTAACACCTGCAGTTATATTTGCATTCTCATATCCTTTTCTACATAAGAGAAGGGAATGAGATTTGCCATCAAGTGTCTCACATTGGGACTGTTATACATTTAATATTTATGGCACTTTTATCTGCCTTATAAAAATAACTAAGAATGTCTTTCCAAACAAAAGCAAAAGGTACTTTGTAAGGCAATAAAAAAGTAGTGCTAAAAGGCCTGTTGTGGTGTAAATCAGCATAGTTTGACTAACTCCTACATTGCTTCTGAGCTAGGAAGGGGGTTTTTACTGGTTTGAGTAAAGAAGTAAAGTACTTTTAAAGCAGCTAACTTGAGCAGCAAGTTGAACAATTCCAGGTTTAAATGTGTTTGGGTAGTCCTTCTCCACCTACTACATGTGGCCTGAGGGAAGGGGATGAAAAGCCATAAGACAGAGTACAGCAAATAAAACCAATAAAAGAAGCAGTATCTGTAGAATCGTATTACACACATCTTTGGAGATCTGTAAAGCCCACAAACCACTGCAGCAGCTGGAAAGAAGCATTAAGCTGAGGCAGAGAAAGATGCCCTCTATGAAGAGAAGCAGAATAAGTTTTGATCGACAAGTTTATATGAAAAAAAAATTAGTTTTACTGCCATGGGTGCAGTGAAATTGTCCAGCCTTTGTCTCTTTCAGCTTTTATGAGAGAGCTATGCTATAAAATGTGTCATATGAAATCTTCATAAAAAACATCTTGACATTTTATTAAAAGTTCCAGATCTGGCTTCAAAAGGAAATGTGGCCTCCCCATTCACAAAGATTTCCTCCTGGTAGCACTTATTTTATATATACTCTTTGCCCTCTTACCACTTGTTTACCAACTCTCCATTTTTCTTCTAGAAAAATACAGTCCATACAGTCAACATTTCATCCACAAACATCTTGAGAGGGAATAAAAATCTCTGTCAATGTTTTTAATCAACACTTGACCTCATGCATTTCTGCTTGGTCTCTAGCAGTCATGTTTGAAAACACCTTACTAGGAAAACCCTTGACAGATTGAGCAGAGACAAGGAGGATAACAGTCAAAAGTACTTTTTTACCAAAGCATCTGAATGAAAGGTACATTGAGATGTTCAAGTATCTGTTTCCTCCTCCTTTCCTTTCTCTTATTCTTTTCCCATTTGTGGGTAAAATTATTTCAGAACTGACATTTTTCCTTTCACTGTCATTGCATTGTTCCCATGGCATTAAGGAAGATTGATTTCAGCCAAAAAAAAAAAGATATAAAAAATCCCTCATTAAGAGTTGAAAGGAGACCTGCATGGTGCCAGGCTGAACCGCATCTGTCTAGCATGAGGTTGCTGTACAATGCTCCGTAGCATCTGGCACTGGCCACTCTGAAAAAGGGTGGTGGATTAGATGGATCATGGAAGTAATCCACTTTGACAAGATCTGTGTTCCTGTGACTCAAGGAACATAATCCAATTATTCAAAGGAGTGGGCACACCGTATATAAAAACACAGACTCTTGTGTTAAGTTTTCATTTGAAGCAATATAAATGCAATGTGTGTTGTATTTAAAGACTGTGTTGAGGAGACATGTTTGTTTGAATCTTATTTAAACATTTGTTTTAAACATGATTTTGTGTGTGTTTCTGTTAGGATTTTTACTAAAGTGGTAGAATGGCTAAAATGTTACACCTGGCCCCCAGACTTATATATTGTAATGTTTGATGGGCCACAATTTTAATGACAAAGATACATTAAAGAGGAAAACATAGAAGTAAAAATTTAACTGCTGCATTATCCTGATATTTCTTAAGAAGCCTAGCCCTCTCCACACCTAACTCTAAAGTGCAGCAGAGAATCCTTGCTGTTAAGTCAGATGTACAAAAAAAGTCCTTTTGTTTTGTGTCCCTGTAGCTTTTTTCGTTTATATTCTTTTTCTGCTTGGTGGCTTGGGTTTTATTTTTTGGAGTTTTTTTAATGGATATATTTATTAAGGTTGCAATTTGACCTTAGTTACTGCCTTAGTCAATGAAGAAAAATCTTTGACCACTGAGTGGATCTCTGTGATCTGGGAAGACATGCAGCCCAATTGCAGTTTTTCATGCTGTTTGGAAATGGAGAGGAGAGTGTGTGGATTCATTCTCTGAATGCAAACTGCATTCTCAAAGAAAGCACTGAGAATAGAATCTCTGTTATCCTCCAACCTCCAGAAACAGCCAATTGAATTATCAAACATGTATGGAGTGGGCAGGAAGTTATTGGGAGAAGGTGGTGAGTGGTCAGGAAAAGGAAGAAGAGATGATAACAAACAATGGGAGTGCATCCACTGTTTTCCCTTAGAAAATGAAGTTAATAGTGAAGCACCAACCACCATGGGTCATTAGATTATCACCTAGTTTAATCCTTGCAATTTCTTTAAGCACTTTAAATCAGCTGTGAATTGGCTCTTGACTTTAGTATCACTGGCTTTTTTTCTCATGCTATGTGAATGATTTGTGGTTTTAGAGGCGTAGAGTAGCAGGCACTCATAATTATGCCTGCATACAGCTCAAATTAATTTGTATATCTCTTTTCCACAGATTAAAAAGCTCTCTACACAGCATTCAGCTGGTTCTTCTGTGCTTTCCCATACACTGCTTGCTCCAGTACTGCTTTGTCCAGGTTCATTGAAACAAAGGAATTCATCTTCTACACTCAAATCCCACCTTAAAAAATCTCACTTTTTAAAGAAATTTGGTAAAATAGTAGTCAACTAATAACGCTCATAATGAAGGCTGGTTTGAGACTTTCTAAGCATTTCAGCAGCAAAATATGTATGATTAAATACTGTGCTACCAAAAGGGATTTGCCAACTTGGAATGGCGTATTTTTCACTTCTGAGGTGTCCATTTTGTGGTTACCACAAGTAATCACAAATAGCTATATAACAGCAGCACTGAGAGAAAAGGATTTACTGTTATTAAAAAGGATCTATCATAAAATCCCCTCTGCACAGGGAAAAAAATTAACTTAAACAGAAAATCAACAACTTGTTTCTGAATATCCCACATGAGCCATTCACCTAACCAGGTATACAGAGTTTATTACTTCCAATCTCTGGGTCACAACTCTTTTGACTGCAGTCCCAGCAGTAATATCTAGTAATAAGGTGTTATACAAATTTTTTTCTAATGAATAATGGAGAAGACAGGAACCAAAGCTCAATCTCAAGAACCGCATTTCCTCTTGAAACATTCTGAATCCATTTTAAGGCACCCTTACATTGCACAGCATAATATAAGGTGCCTACCTAGCAAGCAGACAGACCTCACACACTAAGATCATGTTTCAGATGAACATTGTCCCTGCTTTCAACAGACACTGGTGTCAATCACTCATAAACATCCATAGCATTGACTGTTCACTGCCTAAGTCTTTAGGAATAGCTCACAATTGGTACTGTAGTAGCTGAAAGAGCTGAGCTGCAACTGGTCTGAGCATCTTTGGAAATGTACAGAAAGTCACCCAAACAAAACCAATAATTCTACCTACAGTGGCATCTCCACACTTTTTCCAGTAATAACATGATCACTGTTATTGCTCTTGTTGCCCATCTGCTTGATGTCATTCTTATATAGAGAAAAGAAAACTGGGATATAAGAATATGACTCCAGAGTGTCAGGAAATAAAAGTTGGAGCCTTGTATTAAATTCTAACCTAGTCTTCCTCAAAACTAAGTTTTCAAAGATACTGTTCATGCAAACTTTGCACTGATTTGCATCTCAAATTCATTTTCATTGATAAGATTTCATTGATACCCATTGGTCAGAAAAAGATCATTAGCTTTGCAGTAAAGATGTGAAAATTTGATTCAAAAGAGACAAATCAAACGTCACTCAATTAATTGATCCCTTTCTTTCTCCCCACACTCCTTTTGCAATTATCAATTTCATTTGAAAAATGTTGACATCATACCTGCTGGATGCTCATTTTCTAAGAAAGCCTTGGCTTTGGAAATTATAACCCTACTTCATCCTACCTGCTTCAGCCTCTATTCCTTTTTTTTTTACACCCGTGTATCTAATAGTAGAATTTATCTTCTTTCAGCCTTCAATCTTATGTTATCTGTCCCTCACTACACAAGTCAATTTTTTCTTCACAGATACCTTCAATCATTTTGTATGAATAGTCCTCTAGACATGACATAGGAGACACATGAATAACTGAAAATTTTGAACATGGATTACATGTTTTTTAGACTTTCCATAATCTATCCCTTCTTACTGGTAATAAATTATTTTGATTACATTATAACACTGATAACTTACATTTCATCATGACTGGTAAAAAATGAAGGTGCAATGGGAGACATGCTAGACAAAAAAGAAGTCTCCTGCATATCTGCTATGATCATATCCCCAGTTTTCCTTTAAAAATATTGTTTGAGGGAACCCTTTTTGTCACGTTCATCCAAGGAAGCAGAGATAGAAATACATGTCAACTAACAGGTACACATACACACCAGAGGCAATAGTGTCTGTTTAATATATTGCCACCTTAGATACATTATTAAAGGTACTGTAATCTAAAAAATTATATAGAGATACAGTTTTCCTGGTTTAGCCTTCTGGAAAAGTCTCTAAGGGAATCCAGTCAGGAATAATCTTTTGTTTATTTGTCTTAAAACCTCATTCCCTTTTTAAATCTAACTGCTAGAGGTATTCAAGGAGATCAGTCCATTATATTTCAATATTATTTTACTGTCATTATCCATTATCTTGTCATTGCTGCTTTATTATTCCTGTTGAAGAGCATTGAACCTTCAAGACAAAGCTAATGTTTATAGTCTGAGTGCAGAAACAACGAAACATTTCCTAATGTAGTTTCCCCTTCTCTTTCACCGTGATAAATAATTACAGCATGATAAATAATTACATCATGACAAAAAGGCTCTTCAGACAACAGCATTTTAACTTTTTTGTTGGAAAAGTTGTTTTCAATGCATTATACGCACACAACCTCAACAATTCAAAGTCAGAGTTTGATTCCTCCACCAAATTTCTGCGAGATCTGCAGGCAATAACTGTTGCAAGAGGCAATCTCTGTTATTTAGGCATATCTCAGGTGTATAAAAAAAAAACAGGTTGGTAAGAAAATAATTCAACAGGGAACTCAGCATCAGAGGGGCAAAGGAAGTCAATGTGCATGCATGTTGCCCTTCTGAACATGAGCTATCCCTGATCTTGCCCAATGCATGAGTCTTGTAACAAATCCTCCTGCTCACAGTTCTTATTCAATTAGTAACAACTCACACTTAGAGAGCTCTAAGATGAACACTCATGGAGGCAGGAAGAAAAATGACTGGGAAAAAGAATTAAAACAGTCATTGTTACAGGTTGGCATGACCTGGCACCGATGCCTGAGGCTGTCACTTTGATAAGAGGGCAAAACTACAAAGCCATTTTCCTGGGTATAATTCATAATTACATGAATGAAAATGCAATCCAGTGAGACAATTCCCAGTAACTGCAGGGTGGAGCATCATGAGTTTATGGATTGTATGTGTTACTCTTTAGATTTTCTGTGCCTTTTCTCTTCGCCCTTTCCTTTGTAAAGAGCTAACAGGGTTGTTAGAGAAAAGGAAAGAAATAGAATAAGTTAAAGCAGTGTGACTAAATGAACTTGGCAGCAGTCCAGAAAAGCTGATATCAGAGTGAGGAGACAGAGGCTCTGATGGCTGCAGGCTCTGGCAGCTAAGGTGGGTCATCTATCAGCCGAACAAGACAGTTTTAATGGATGGCACATAATGAGTTCACTGCCAAAATTTTGTGGGTGGGACAAGGAAGTGCTTGCGGCACTAATGCTCTGTTATGCCTTGTGTTGGGCTCAGCCCAGCAGCAGAGGGCTGGGGGCAGTCGCCAGCCAGGCGTGACCTTCCCCGAGGCTGCGGTCAGACACGCTCGCTTAATTGTCAGCAGACGAGCATGAAGAGCAGGAGCCTCATAAATTCTCATCTTTGGTGCAGCCCCATTATTAATGTTGGCAGTAAACATCCATTGGGAGTAAAGAATAGTCCACCAAAAAGTTCCAGGGAAACCTGTTCCTGTGTGCCTGGCTGTCGCCTGACTGATCAAACAAGCCCAGGCTGGGCTTTCAAAGTACAACAAAGAAGCTTCAGTAACAAGCACCACCAGGACAAGGTGTTTCTGTCACAGAAACTTTTTGGCTCTCACAAGCACAAACTTACTTAAGCACATCAACTTTGTAATTTTAGGACTTGAAATAACTTTACATAGAGCCTTTTGCTCTTAACAAAACATATCAGCTGAATACAATCAAGTTTTAGTGAAGTTATCACAATGTATTAGCTTTTTTTCCTGATTGCTGTATCAATGGCATTTTGATAACATTTTTATAGTAATATGTACAAAATATGTACAAAAAAACATGTGTTGAGCAACTATTATCCCATGGTGGCCTAACTTTTGAGTCAATAAAAACTTGTATTGATAGGAGGCACACTTTCTCCTGCTTACAATATCTGTAAACCTACCAGCACTTCTTCTGGTTAATAGAGTCTCTCTCATACCAAATTTAAGATATAACTATTTTATAGGTTAGCTGCAGCCTTTTGAAGACACGGAGCCAGCTCATTTATTTTCTTTTCCTCCCAACTATGAAAGGAGGATCATTTTACTCCTTAAACTGTTTTCCAAAAAGCTTATTTGCAGCAACAATCAGTTATTTCTGTGCTATATAATTTCCATAGCAACAGTACTTGCCATGAGAAACAAAGCCCTAATTGACTGAGCCATGTATGGTAACCTACAAATGTTAAGAAGAAAGAAGGTAATCAGTTGCAAGCAATTTTCTGAACCAATAAATCACCTCCACAGCTCCTTTTAATATCTTGGTGAAGAGCATTGGTAGACTGGAAGTTTCCCTATTTTTTACAGGAAACACAGCCAATGAGACAGCATGGTTTTTCACACACTTTAATTTACAGAATATTTCATTTTCAAAATAGCTCCTGTTACAATGTATGTACTAATATAATCACCTTTTAAAAAACAACAGTTTATAGAAACTAGGATTATTTCTTGCTAATTACTAGCTTGAAAGGGAAGCAAAATTTATATTAATTTCTCAGAGCAAAACTTCAGTCAATCTCTGAAGGGATTCATGCAATTCACATTATGTCTATATCAATTCAAGCAGAAAAAAAAGGACTTCTTACATCCCTAGGCTTCTTCTAATGTTCCTTTTGGGGATCCCAGCTTTCAACTCCCAAAGTATAGAGGAAAGTTAATATGTGAGCCAGATCACCACAGTGCATGCTTTGTCCAGCTAGAAAATTAATTAACTAATTGCATAGTAAATTTATTCATTTCTGGGGATATCAGAAGTAAAGCATTCATTTCCACTTTCTCAGTAACTTTCATGGCAATTTTTCTTGCCTGAAGGTTCAGAGACTGTTTTTGCTCTTTATAAACGAGTAGGCTGTGCATTAGGGACTGAGGATTTAGCAGGAAGAATGTTGTTAATGTAGCCAGCTCAAAGTACAGTGCAACTGAAAATGTGACTCTGTATTATATCTTGAGAATTAAGTTGTCATTGTTTCCACCGCTGAAATCGCCAAACTGATGAATTGTTTCCACAACCGCAGTTCAACTTGATGTCTTTGTGCCTTGCTTTGGGTTCCCAATGCTTCATCTCTGCTCTGTGCTGAGGTTTTTCTGCTTCACAGCAGTCTCTCTTTTTCCATTTCATTGTTTTTCCCCTATCCCCAATACCAGCCACTAACTTGCTTTCAGCTGCAATCTCAGAGGGGAGAGACCAGCTGCTCCTTTCTCCATCAATCCTCTGAGCTCCTCAACCCAGTGCCAGCAGATATAGGAAGAGACATGATGATCTCCTTCAGATGTCATGAGTTGCTCCTCTGGCCCCTCAGGGCCTGGGAGGAACACACTGTTCCTGAATTATAAGAGGTATACAGGGGAGGACAGGGAACTTCTCATCCCAATACATATCCCCACAGGGCAAAGGACATCTCCCCTGAGCAAAGGTGACTCAGAAGGAATAATACATAGGAAATACTGTCATTCATACCATACAGCAGCAGCAAAGGAATAACATTAACTCACTCTTCAGATTAGAGTTGCATTTAGATTCATGGTGAAATACAAGCAGAAGAAGGTTTTGCTTTTAATGACCTCCAATGGAATCAAATGTCTAAGAATAACTTGATAAAGAGAGGGCAGAAGATCCTCTCTTCCAAGCAGTCTGAAAGACTATAATAAAATTTGTGCAGTGTGCTTCCCACATGTTGAGACTGGGATACAGAGACATTAGGTTTGGCACCCAAGAACCTTTCACACAGCCTCTCAGAGTATTCAGCAGAAAAAAAATACTCACTGCTTAAATGAGAAGCAAACAGAACAAAATTAAAAGAAGTTTTGGCTTTGATGGTTCAGATTTTAAAACTACTTTTAAGTCTCATGGGCTTCTCTCTTTTATTCATGTTGAACAAGTTGAATTATCTTGGTTGATGTGCCACCTGTTATTATACTTACCTCTAGGGTAGGGTTTATTCCTTAAACAAACTTTTGTGTAAGAAAAAACACAAATATATATATACCAAATACCCATGAAAACTATATCTTAAAATACACAGATATTCTCCATGGCATCCATTCACATCAGCTCCATTTTATTTACTTTTATCTAAACTACAGCCATAACATATTTATTTTATGAACAGGGATGTTTGATTTCTGTATGTCCAGCCAATGCCTAGGTCAATAGCAAAATGTTTTCTCCAAACTCTGACATTTGGATTTCAAAATACCAAGACATTCAAAATTCAGTATTAATCTTCACAAACATCTTTTCCTGGTGACATATCCATCAACCTTGTGGTAAGACTACCAGAGCACTCTATTCTCTCTTTGTATTTTTAGAAATTACGTTGATGTTTCAGTGCATCTGCAAAAGGCAATCTGGCTTTACCAAAGGTGTCTCACACCCTTGCTCTATGTGTACCCTCTGTGCTGCAAGGCTCCTGGTAGCTCCTCTTCCTTGGTTGTACACCTGCCTGTGTTTGAATGGGGTTCTCAACCATGAAAGTGTGATAAAGAGTGCAGAGACTGCCATTTAGAGTGACACTTGATCTCTGACAACATTTTCCAGGGACAAGGTGAGGCTGGGTTTAGGCATAGAGCAAAGAGAGTGTAGGCTGCCAGGGAAGATGAGGACAAAGGGTGTAATGTGTGCAGGGAGGACAGAGCTTCTGCCTGCCCAGCCTCTGCAGCTCACCGAGAAAACAGCAGGAGAGGCACAGGGACATCACTATGCCAAGAGCCTCCTGAGCAGCCCTTCTATGGAGGGCTCTGCTGCAGTCACCTCATGTAAGTTTTCAGCACAAGGAATATTAGAAAAGAAATTTTAGAAAAGAATTAGGCAGAGAAAGGAGAAGCGTGAAACAACACACAGACAAAACAGCTAAAATAAAATTTACTACATAACATGAAAGAGTACTCCTCAAACTTCTCCCCCTGTGAAGATCAGTGGTAGAGAAAAGACAGGAAAGAGGATTCACATCAAACATTGTTTTTTTACCAAAATCTTCTCCTTCTCTTACCTACTGCACATTAAATGAGTTCCCTAAAGACCTAAGTGAAAAAGAATAAAGAGATAACTGTGGACAAGCAAGTGGGCAGAACTATTATTGATATTTCATAAGGGCAAATGCAGACTCAGGGGTAGAGATCCTTTGTTTATTGGTTTTCAAGAACAGAAAAAAACCTAACAGTCTGAGCCAGAACAAGCTGTACATTATTTTGTTCAGCTCTGAGCAATGCCACCTCACTGGCTCTGTGAAATCCTAGAGGTTTCATCTCAGGAAAAGTGCAGTCACTGTTTCTCCCAGGGCAGGTCTATACACATGTATGTATACATGTACATCTACTGTATCCACAGGTGCCACCAGAGTGCTGGTAACTGAACACACATAAAACCCTAAGGGTTTGCAACCTAAGCAGACAAGATAAAGGATTAAGAGGAGGAGATCTCCCTTGGCAAATTCACAGAGTTGAAAGTAGAGGGAAATTAGGAGCCCAGTAGGAAGAAGTATCTTGTATGCCTGACCTCTTCTTACTCTCCTGTAAGAATTCATTGAGCTTTAAAGACAGGATGACAAATAGATGGACCTTTGGTTTAATCTGCTACAGCCATTCCCTTCAAGTGTTTTAATTCCACTTTTTGTATCTGTTTCTGAGATTGTGTCTGGCTCTTTAGTGCTAAGTGGTAAAAACTAACAAATTAGAAAATGCTGAAGCAGCCTGTCCTCTCTTAATGCTTTAGTTCAGGCAACTACATTTGGAAATTTTGACCTCAACTGTTCATACTGATGGACTGTTGGTCAAGGATTCAAGTTGCCAATGCATAAAAGGCAGGATGGTTTACTGGCCAGCTGACACATCAGAAGCAGCATCCAAAATGCACCTTATAACACACTTGTTGCTGGTTTCAGCACACCCTTCAACTGAATACCAAAATCAGAATTAATACATGATCTGATGGTTGGTAGTAGCTGAGTTCTTAGCAATAGTCAGAGAATCAGGTTTTCTGGAATCAGTGTGGGCTGCCTGATAGGACAAGAGGAAACAGACTCAGACTGTGCCAGAGAAGGTTCATATTGCACATAAGGAAGAATTTCGTCAGTGAAAGGGTTGTCAAGGATTGGAATGGGGGTAGAGTCACCATCCCTAGAAGTGCCCAAGAAACAACTGGACACGGCTCTTCGTGCTGTGGTCTAGTTTATATGGTGGTGTTCAGTCAACAGTTGGACTCAGTGATCTTGGAGATCTTTTCCAACCTTAATGATTCTATGATTCTCTTCCATGATTCTGAAAGCAGTTCTCCTATCTACAAGTAACTGTTTTTTCACTTTGTAATTCACCTTTTTCCCTCATTGTTTTTGTGATTTAGTTGTTATCTCACCCGTTAGTTTCTGCTAGAATTTCTCATCACAAGTTACAGATTTCAAATAACAAGTGAGCTGAGAGGTGATAGTGAGATGTCAGCCTTCACTGTTCTTGTCCTCTGCTGCCTTTGCTGTCGAGGAATGTTTTATCACAGATAACTTTGGTTCACTGAAGATGCCACTTCTGCTCTGAACAGGTCCCATCATTTTTTCCTCATCCCATCCTACATCTCGTTGTGGCTGGACTAACATATAATGCTTTTCATCTCAACACTGTTTCAGAATAGTAATAATACCATCTTCACACTAAGAGAAACCTCTCTGTTCATCCAAAGAGAATATAAGTAACTGTGGAGATTAGAGTGAGTTTTTAATTTTTTTTTCCAAAGATTTCTCATTACAATTTTTTTCATTTGTTTTCCAAAGGAACTTACTGGGGATAAACTGAGATGTAAGGCATGGTCTGGGGGATGAAGAACTAGAGGCAAGGCAGTGAAACTATCTACTCCATGCTGGATAAGAGCAATATTAGGACAAAAGGATTAAAGAGTTTGAGTGAGTCAAATAACCTTTCATCATTTGCAAGAAACAGCTTTGTTCCTGTGATTCAGTTGATTGCTCAGTAAAGGTTGTGCAGCTCATTTGCTGTGTTTTTTACACCAGAAATTAATAAATGAGGCCAGAGTGTTCTGAATCTACTTGGTGACCCACTGGTAAGCAATTTTAGCTACCTGCCTACTATTTGAACAAAGGCTTGTATGACTGAAACCTTTCAGCAACATGGTAAGGAATGATACATAAAGTCACTCAAGAGTGTCAATCACGCCTTCAAACAGCTTGTTCCACAGATAGCTGTGTGTCCCTCAGCACCTCCATGTTCTCAAAAAACCCTATATAGCAAGACACTGCTGAAGTATAGAGCTGACTTCTGCTGAAAGGTGGAGGGAGGGTTGTTGTTTTGGTTTGGTTTGGTTTAATTTATATAGAAAACATGACTGCAAACAGGGAGTAAATTCACATATTAAACTCAGTATATGAATCTAGTATGACTTATCTGACAATATTAAAAAAAAATGGGAGGAAGACAATTTTTCAAACAAGATGCTGCCCTATCTTCACTGTCTTCTCAAAACAGAGAAAATGACAAAACTTTTGGAAGAATGTCTTTTTTAGACAGTTTTACCCAGAGATTTAACCAACTTCCGGGTACATTTCTGAGGACCCCTGGCATCCTGATTATTCAATATATGCTGTCACTGCCCTCTGGCCTCTATGGGTAGGTGTCCCTCACAAGGAAAGGTATGTGGGAGATACAGACAGGTGCCCATGCAGGTCTTTCCCCTGGACAAAACTGGGGTCCAGCAGTCCTGAATCTCTCCCCTCGTTAGATGCAGCTATTTTTAGAGGACTGTGATGAAGAGAAGGGATTTGACCATGTCTGAGGAGGTTTGACAAGCTGTAATTGCTTTCTAATCTCTTAACAATACATGTTTGAAATTATGCATATGCTTAAGTGATTCGCTGAATTTGGGCTACAGTGGAAAATCAAGCAAATGGTTTGGAAGGATATCTTCATAGATGAGGATATTAGCTGTGTAATGTTAGAATAATCAGGCAGTGATGGATGCCTCATGTTCTAGTGCACATTTATCTCTTCTGTTTCTTACTGTTTTCCATCTAAATTTTTTTTAAAATATCTTCATAGTTTCAGGGTTCTTTTCCCCTAGACAGTTTCTCCTGTAAATGATACCAGAAAACTCTACCATGACATGCATATGCTACAGTGATACAAATCTTTTGTTTCCCTTTCTCTTGGATAGCAGAATGGGCTTTTATTTTCAGTAATGCTGTACGCTTTTTCAGATGACGATAATGTAAATTGATATATACCCTGAAAGGATAAATAAGGGTACTGACACATATCAGCTGATTGACAGGAACTGTTTAAGAGCTGTCATATGGCTGGCATGTCACCTAGTGATCAAATTCTTCTCCTGCCAGTAGAAATTACATTGATACTGCCTGTGTATTTTAGCCCCTCTATAGCGCCACAGCTCCATTCACAGAATTTACTGTGGATACTGTATGTTTAAGGAGATTGGACGAAGAAATCTCCTGTACTTGGTTGACTCCTGCTCCATATTTGTCTCAGCTCTGCCTGCAGAATAACACACACTTCTACTGGTCCACAGACACATTCAGCAATTTATATGGAAACGTGCAGAGTGAGGTCAGTTGGGCATATCATAGCAGTACATGGGCCCTTCCAAATCTTTTATTGACACAGGGTACCCAGAGGACACCCTTTTAGAGACAATTTTTGTCATTTGAAACCATGACTAAATACATAATCATGACATTATGTAATCAAGACATTACTCTGCTGAAGGTATTTAGAGAACCTTGTGTACAGTATCATCATAGCTCAGTCTGGAAGCTCAAGGAAGAAGCAACTGCAATTTCATCTCTGTTAAAACAGCTTTCTAGAGCTCAAATTATTGCAAATGCAATTATGATTATTTTGAATTCATTGAATCATAAGATTATAGAGTGGTCTGGGTTGGAAGGGACCTTAGAGATCATCTACTTCTAATTCCCTTGCTATGGGCAGGGATATTTTCCACCAGACCAGCTTGCTCAAAGCCCCATCCAATTTGGCCCTGAACACTTCCAGTAATGGGGTATCCATGATCTCTCTGGTGAACCTGTTGCACTGTCTCACCACCCATATAGTAAAGAGTCTCTTCCTAAAATCTAACCTAAACCTACCCTCTTTCAGTTTAAAGCAATTACCCTTTGTCTGTTGTTTCTTGGACCAAAACTGTGCCTTTTTTTGAAGGATATTAAGTAGATGTTTTTCCTAAGATAATCCACACTCAAATCACTACTATTAAGAAGGTTGAATTTAAACTGGCTTCCTGATCATGACAAGACAAGTATTTAGATACCAAGTCTGGATCATCACTTCCTTCATTTAATATTGCCATGTTGTTCACTACAGAGGCTTTGTGAGTTGGAGAAGTTGGGGCCATGAATGCGAGTTCTGCACAGGTGCAGGCCAGTGCAGGAGAAAGGTGCCACCAACAAGAAGCAAGGAGCATTCCAGCCCCAAGGAGAGCATGCACACCAACGCAGACTTGGTATGCTGCAACTGGGGAGTTGCACTCTCCCTTCCTCTTGGTGCTCACATCATTTGTCAGAGGTGTATCAGAGCCTAGCAGACACTGTGGAGGGAGGGAAATAAAGCAGCTAGACAAGAGACAGAGAGGCATTTGTGCATGGCATGAGGCAGTGGAGGGCTGGTAGAGTTTGAAGAGAGATTGGCTGTGGCAGAGGCAGTTCCCATTCCTAAGCCATTGGCACTGAGCCTGCAAGAAAGGTGGAAAGCCAGTGCCACAAAGGCACAAAGGCAGGGCTGTGGAAGGCAGCATTCTGAAGGCATGGATGGAAAGAGGGAAGGCATTCATGTGGTGGCTCTACTTTGCATATTGGAAAAGGAAGGCAGCGTTGATCAGTGCACACAATATCTGGAGAGCTGAATTTTGATGACACCAAAGGAAAAAAAGTATAGGAGAGAAGGCATAAAGAATTTTAGCAATGGAAAGTAAGGCATCAGCATGTACAGCACAGACCAGAGGCAGATTTGGCAGAGGGGAAACTGTAGAACTGACATTTTATTACTATCTATTTCTGCTCACTGTGGAAATACAATATAGTAATCAGCTAATTCTTAATCTTGTCTGCTTATTAACTTTCTATCTAATTACATGAAACAAAACTTGAAATTAACGGAACATTTATATATTACAGATTTGTTTATTCAAGGTTCCCTACAGCAAGCTGCAAAGGAATTATTCAAAAATTTGAAGTGAAACATTGATTAAGAAATCCTTGGGAAATAAAGTCATGACTCAAGGGAACAAAATCCACTTCAGGGAAGCTCTGAAGATCTGGCAGTCATCAGATTTGTTAAAATCTGACTTAAATTCAATAAAGTTTTCATGAAATGAACGCACCTGTTCTGGAGCAGCTGAAGGCTCACAGGAAACCTTGAAAAACATTCCATTTAGAAAGAGTTCTGCCAAATGGCCTATATTTTATCTTTCTTCCATTTTGACACATTGATATAAAAAGCAACATTTTTGCTTCTCAGAAGTTCATCTGTGTCTTACCCAGATGAAATCATACTTTTCGTGATGACAGTCATTTTGATAGAACCACATTTGATGCTGCAAACAACAGGGAATTAGTCACAGATGCTGATGGACTCTTAAGAAGCCAAGTGTTTTCGTGGAGAGGCTCCCCTGTGATGAAACCATGACAATAAAAGATCCAACACCGCTGGCACACAGAACGATAATGACATAAAGAAGAGTACTTTGTGACGTTTTCCTGGAGGCATCCATTTTTCATCCTGTATGTCATACATGATTCAAAAATAGACTAGTGAGTTTTGAAAAGAATACATAGGAAAATATAACAAAATATGTGCCTAGGAAAAATCCACTTATAAAGCCTGCTTTTGGTACAGTGCTTCAATGTATTAAATACATGAGAAATCAATAATAGAAGAAAACAAATAGTGAAATATTATTTTCAGATAAAAACTTGCATAAATTTGAACAAAGAACAGAAATCTTGCAATCTCTTCTTTCAAAACATGTTAAGAAACATTTACCATATTCTTAACAAAAGGTAGAGAATGAGACTAAATCACTTGGACACCTGCCTCTTAGGAAGACAACCTTTGGTGGTAAACTGTTAACATCTTGGCAACCGTCCCCATCCCAGCTATCTGAGGATGTTTTCCCTTCTTACCTTGTAGGCCACCAGCCCACTGCCAATCCCTTTCCATTTTATCTGAGTCTTCCTCCCTTCAGAAACCAAGTGCAAAGCAAGGCTAGTGCCCACCAAACCAGCCTGCAAATACCGCCTGGTCCTCACTGCACACAAATATCTTCTGTTCCCCTGGCAAAGTCTTCTAAAGAAAGGATTTCCTTCACTCCAGCCATGAGTATATGACTTCCTCAACATCTTCTTCCCCTGCCCAAGCCTAATACTGCAGGCATTCTCAGCACAACCAGCTTGATACCAGGGCTCCCTCTTACTGCTAATTTGACTTGTAACCCTGTGATGTCAGGAATTCTAATTAGGAGGTGTCACTGCCAATTACCTCTCTTCTCACCCAGTTCAACTAGAAGAAATTTTTTTCTTATGTTTATGTTTATGTTTATGTTTCTTATGTTTTTCTTACATTACTCACAGGAATAAAGGTCATATGATCAAGCCAAAGCCACATGATCAGCAAAAAGTGAGGAGTTTTGCACTGCATCAGGGTTACAGTCCTTCTCAGAAACAATGATAACTACTTTACAGAGAAATAGATACTCTCCTTCCCTAATTGAGACAGTAGATAAGCTCTGTTGAAGTCAAAGCAGTAAATGTGCTTTGAAATTTTGAGAAGTACTTTCACAGCAATTTTCACAAATTGATCTCCTTTTCTAAAGCACTGTAGAGTGTTGAGATCATTGCTGTTGAGCAGAAAGAGTTAAGTGTAGCAGCACTACAGAGCCCTCATTGTATGCTGACAATGGTGTTTTGACTTCAGTGCTCTCTTCATACTGTGGACAAATATGAGTTGTCTGCCTGTCTGCTCTGTGCTGAAAGTTCTTCTGAGGCTTACAAATACAAAGGGTCTAAACCCACTCCAAGCAAAATCACCATTGACTTCCACAGGCATAAGAGAAGTCTTTATAAAAATACCATATTAGAAGATAAAAAAAAACCACTTTGTGAAATATCACCTATATGCCTGAAAGCTATACAGTTATTTCATAATCCAAATACATTTAACAACAGGAGTAAGAACTATCTCATCTTACAAAACAGCTACTCTCTTCAATTTTTGAAGTGCAGAGCTAAGTACCAAATGGTATCTCTGATGATAAATGACAAACAGAATCTGAATTTTGACCAGCAGGATGCACTCATTTTACAACTACAAGCCTCTTTGAACACACTGGCTCATCTGAACAGGTAGACATCATCCATCAGGAGCTAAACTTAGACCAGCAATTTCATGTATGGCATGAAATATAGAGATTGTTTCACCACTGCGGATGGGTGGGACCGTTAGCACACTGATCGAATTATCCCAAATTTGTGTTCTTTATTAAATAGTTCCTAACTCAGTCTGATGCAGAAGAGATCTCTTCCCTCAATGAATACGCTGCAAAGTACTCCTGCCACATGCCCTTCTGACCCAAATGAAGTCAGGGATTTCCACACTCCCAGTTCAGTGCAGCTACTAGGTGGCACATGAGAGCCAGCTTTCTTGACTTGCCGTCATGCCCGTGGTGTGGAGATCCCTGCCCATCCAGGGAAACTTCAGTGCTGAGCCTCTTCATCCCTTTATATGAGAAGCCTGAGAGGCCTCAAATTTAGCACATTACCCAGCACAAGGGACAGTGCTTATGACACCACTTTAAGGTCCTGTACATGAAAGAACAAAATCTGTTTCTCATGTAAACGTGATAATGAACAGCTTTTGCAAAGTATATCCAGGATGACAGGTAAAAGATGGAAATGAGCTTCCATAGCCCCTCACTCATACTCTAACTGGCTTTACTTTACTGCTGCCCTTTTTTTCTATAGTAGAAAAATCTCACTCTGAATTTTAGTTATCCCACTATCACCACTAGCAATAGGAGCATATTTGGTCTGGTAATACACTCCTGAAGCTGCTGTGGGGTAGCCATAGCAGGAATTTGTAAAGCTACTGTTTTGCCTGACCATGCTATAACAGAAATCAATTGTTCTAACAGAAGAGGTCTCAGATCTGAAATGCATCCTAGTTAGTTTATCTGTCTCTGTACCTTTGAGAGATGACACGAAAAAGGAAAATTCAATTCAAAGAAAGAAGAGGCCCACCTGAGTCATCTGCAGGTAGTTATGTTTTTACCCTACCCACCCAACAGGAACAGGGACACCACTGAATAATTCTTTAACCTGTCCTGACAGTATGGCAGGCAACTGTGCCAATAGATTGTGAGTGCAAAGAGGGTTTATAATGAATTTTTTCACCCATTTTTGCTACATCAAAGTCCCCTTTGACTTCTGACAGTTGGATCTTGCAAGAAAATAGAAATGACAAGACAACTTGTAAAAGATATTGGAAGGGAGCAGGGGCAACAAGGGGGAGTGAGGTAGAACTTCCTGTGTAAGGAAGAGAGGGTGGACCTGAGGATTATCTGGGCTGAATTAAATCACACCAGCAGATGTACTCATACCTGCTGCCTGCTCCACTGAGAAGATACAGACGTAAAAGATAAACCCAAATTACCGTTTATCAGGTTATGTTGCAAAGTTGAGAGGTGGCATTAGGATGATTGGAGGCTTCTTAGAGCACCACAACCCAGTGATAAAGCAGAACATTGCAAATGCAGCAAGCGGAATAGTTCTCTCATCCGAATCTAATGAATTCACTAATCACGTTGCTGTAATTTTCTTTCAAGATATTGGTAGGATAAGTGGGTACCTCGGGAGCCAGTACTGCTTGTGGAATGCAGAACTTCTGCTGTTTGTTTATTGGTGTGCGTGGGAAAGTGGTTTCCCTGGATATATTTATATGCCAGCTTTAAATACTTAGATTTACTTGGGGATTGTAAATACTGTTATAAATGGTAAATTATCATTAGGTCATCTTCCTGATGCATCCCAGATTAAAGCTAATGCCCTTCAGGTGGGTGCTATTAAATTAGCCTACCACCACCTGACAGGTATCCTCTAATCAAAAACATATTGTCTTCTCTGTTTAGATCAACTTTAGTTCCTTCTGGGTAGAAAGATAATCCCATGAGTAGTCCAAATGTTTTCAGATGTGTGGGGTTGTGCAGGCCAGAAACAAGCAGGAAATTACTTGTCCCCCTTAATTATAACTACAATTTGTATTTGAGTAGGATTTTTATTAGGTGGTAAAACTTTGTACTTTGCATTTTTTTTCTTTGCATACACAAAATTTAAATTGCCAATTTGATCCTGAAACAAGAGCAAGTGGTGTCAATGTTCTAGGCCTTTTAGGGGTTAAAAGCCTCCTTTAGGGATGTCAACAATTCTGTTCATAAAATGGCCAAATTTCCTCCAATGCCCAAATAAGTGGCTGCTCAAAAATATCAGGGTGGTTTAGGACTGGTTAAACAGGAACTCAGAGTCACAGATATTGTACTTACAGTTTACCACAGTGCAAACTGGATTGGTTAGGAAAAAAGTAGCTGGGCATAGGTTAATTTAAAATTTCTTTTGAATGGGGTTTTGATATTTCTTTGTATTAGAAGAGACTGAAATGTTGAAGTGCACTTTCTTCGCAACCCATTCTGTATGTGATGGGGCCCAAGAGCTTGTACAGAATAAAGGAGTGTCTGTGTTTCCATTTCTATTTGTGGGTAACAATAGGGTTTTGCTTCTTTATTTTAGAATTATGTACCAAGTACTGTCAAAGAACAATTACATTTTATTATATGAGGTATTCCCTCATCTGTAGTAAGTAGACAAATATTCTGATTTATTTTTGCAAGAATTTTCTAATCTCGGCAAGTCACATAAGAGTATTGTAGTATAGGACACTCTTCAGACAAAAGAAACAAGCATTTGGACAATGAGTTAGTTGACAGATGTTGATTTTAAACAAGATTATCACACATTATCCCATGAGATTGAAATTATTAGAGAGAGCATTCAGAATAGAGATCAGTTCTCTAAAGAAAAAGGAGTAGGAAGCAGCTGTAATGGAAATGGAGGGAGCATCCATGCAGCCATTACAGCCAGCCTTCCATCCTTTGAAACAGACCTGATATACCAGTCCAGAACAACATTAATAAAACCACCTAATATATCTTCTTTGATCAAAGCCTTTCCTCCCAAGGAATACATAGAAATTTCATAATACTTTGAGCTGACACTAAGCTTTTCACAACATCCATGCAAAAGTGAATCTCCAACTATATTGGAGAATTGTTATTTTAATTTTTTTAATATATAACTACTTGCACACACATGTCCCTTCAACTGGAGACAGTCCAAGTGTGTGCATGTACATGCATAAAGCAGATTGATGAAAATTTTCAACCTGTCAGGTGTGTGAAGGATATCAAGCCATCTTCAACACAAAGTGCTAATTTTCTAGGCATTATTCCTGATGATTTATTTTAACTCAGAGAAAAAATTTTATTACACTGAAACTGGGGGTTATTTTCACATACTTTATTAGGGTCTATTCCATTACCAACTTTTGCTTGATGCAGCCCCTCAAACTTTGCCATGTTGCATCTTTGGGAACTCTTACCACTAGGCTACCTCTGTTATTGTTTTATTAGAGTGATTAATAAAAAAGTATCTTGGTTTATAAAACACCAGAAAATTATCTTCAGAAAATCTGAAAAAAGCATAATTTCTCTACACCATTTTCAAACATGTTAAGCAGGTAAAGAAAATTAATAACGGAAGTAATGAATGTTCCAAATAGCTCTTTCAAGTCAAATTAAAATAGAACATATTGTAGGAATACTGCACAAGATCATCCCATTTTTCCTATCCCTAGACAACACAGCCCTGAGATAAAAACACTGAGAAGCTTGGATTAAGGTAGCCCTCTTAAGGCCTGCAGTAGGATTTTATGTTGGGATTTCTGAAGGGAGATCTGTGGCACAGTTACTACACAGCAGAGATTTTGCAAACTGAGGCAGACAGGCTTCTTCCTAGCAGCATCCTAGCACTGTCCATATTGCTGGCCTTCTCCTTCTCTGAATTTTTAGAATCTAGCACAGAGAAAAGACAAGCTGTTGATGGTATATTTGGAAATCCCTTTGGCTGAAAGCATAGACTTTTCCCCTTTCTTATTCCCCATTCAAATGGTTGGTAATAGGGAAATAGCTGTCTCATTTCTTCAAGGTCCCTCAGAAACTGGTCCAGCATGAAACAAAAGTGAATGGCCCCATTATGCTAAGGGATCATAATTTTAAAAATACCGAGGATGCTTTTCTTAGCCAGTAATTGCAAATTCAATTTTAGTACACTGAATGTCAACAGGCTTCGAGGAGCAAGCACATTGCAAGCTGGAGTTTGCCAAGTTCAAGACAATCACAAGTGCTCTTTATTTCTCTGGTCACTCAATAATATTAGACTTCATTAAGGAGGAGAGATTGCATTGCAGAAACTGAGCCCTAGAGAAAGCATCCACTTACAAATATACAGAAAAAATAAACTTTCAAGCTACTATGGCAGAGTTTAAATTGCCACCAAATACAGAAAACCTGGTATTCTCATTTAATATGGCCTTTCTACTGTGCTGTTTACAAGATGTCAAACACAGAGAGAAAGAGTAAAATTAGTAATCAAAAGAAGGATTGTAAAATTAGATTTTGTAATAACACTATGTTTATAGGCTCTAATGCATAGATCATAGAATG
Organism: Notiomystis cincta; assembly: GCA_013398075.1. NCBI lineage: Eukaryota > Metazoa > Chordata > Aves > Passeriformes > Notiomystidae > Notiomystis > Notiomystis cincta. Next base: position 70,858 of record VZRX01009465.1, on the reverse strand, counting down.
ATTTGGGTTGAAGGGACCTTAAAGACCATCTAGTTTCAAGCCCCCTGCCACAAGCAGGGGCACCTTCTGCTAGGCCAGGTTGCTCAAAGCCCCATCCAACTTTTCCTTGAACTCCTCCAGGGATAGGGCATCCACAAATTCTCTGGGCAACCTGTGCCAGTGCCTCACCATCCTCACAGTGAGGCACACCTAATATCTGTTCCAAAGGTACCACTGTCAGTATAAAGAATTCCTCTCTGTCCTGTCCCTATGTGCCCTTGTAAAAAGTCCCTCTCCAACTCTCACAGGCCCCCTTTGGGTACTGAAAGGTTCTGCAAGGTCTTCCCAGAGCCTTCTTTTCTCCAAGCTGAACCACCCCAGCTCTCTCCATTTGTCTTCATAGGAGGTGCTGCTGCCCTTTGATCATCCTCTTGGCCCTGCTTTGTACTCAACAGAGCAGGTCCACGTCCTTCTTGTGTTGGGAGCCCCAGAGCTGAAGGCCTGTATCTTACTGTTAAGAGAATAGTATTAACTTTAATTTCATTTAGCAGAGGACTAGCCCTTTCCTCCTTAGCATGTCAGGGTGCTTTATGTGAAACTCCACCCCACATGTGAACTCCCACTGGTATCAAGCACACCGGCACTGTCTGGTAGAACTAAAAGGAAAAGAAAAGTGTAAAGAGAGCTCATAGCCCTGTGCTGCACCTGAGGTAAGAGGTACCTGTCACCCTCACTGCTCACAGCAGAGCTGTGCTTGCCCCACCAGAGACAAAAACACCCACTGATCTCATGTTTCTAAACATACATATTAATTAATTTCTAAAGCCCCAGTTACTTGTAACCCATTTCCCCTTTTTGCCATCTTTAATTCTGAGCGTGGAACAGTATTTCATGCCTTTTTCTTTAAATGGCAAACTTGCCATTAATTTATAAAGAAATTATGAGTCCACTGATCTTAGTGAAAGAGAAATGATGCACCTGGAATGGAGAAAACATGTAGACTAAAGATGATTAACTATTCATATTTGTCTCTGCCTTTTGAATAGACATTCTTCTCCCAAGAGATCAGGGATCAACCTCTACTTAGATATTTCATCCTTGCCTTTGGCATTAAAACCCTACCCCCTTCAAGCACTGTCCTAGTAATGTTCTTTCTATTCTAAGGAATAAAACTAACAATGAAATGAATGATTAGACATGTTATATATGGCATTCAGTGATGGGAAAGAATTAGATGGTAAAAAAGCTGCATTATATTTATACTGCTTCCTTATGCTTACTTTTTTGTTCCAAGCATAAGATGCTTTCTTTTTTACATTCTGATTGTGCTTTGTGGCAATCATTATTCAGGGAATGAAGCATTTTAATGACTTTAAAATTAATTTAGTAGTCTCAGCCTAACTCCCATTGAACACGTGTCCACATAAAAAAAAAAAAAGCCCACTAATTGGCAACCTCATTGGTATTCACAGCACAGAAGCCAGGAACTCCACAGACTTTAAAGCCAGAAGTGACCATTGTGATCATCTAGTCTGACAGGTCATGGGACTTCCCTGAATTAATTATTGCTTCAAATCTCAATAGCTGTGATATACCTCAAGCTTGTTTTTTACTAAAACAACAAAAGTCGATTTTCAGGTTTCAGGTAATAGAAAATCCACTACAACTCTCATTTAGGTTATTCTACAGGCTGATTGTTCTCCCTGTTAAAAAAGAAAAAGAAAAAAAAACAGTTAAAAAGAAAGCACACAGCTTTGAATTTTTGTATTATAAGCTTTAAAGTTTATGAACATCTTACACCTTTGTTTGCTAAATTGAAGTGTCCTACTTGCAAATTTTTAGAGTGATATGAACATGAGGACTGGAGGATGCTTTGTTTTTAATGCTGTTGTTTCGTTGTTGGGTCATTCATCCAGGAAATTGGAAATCTATATTCAAAGGATTCCTAAATCTCAGGAACAGGGAACCCACAGTACCCATTTCCCACAATGTCCCAATTGCTAGGATAATCACTGCTGGAAACTGAGGCTGGGCTCTGGAATACCACTTACTCTTCTTCTTGAGGATGGGTCATTTTGTTGGCCAAGAACACAGTGTTTCTGAGGGCAAAGAGAGGACACTGGGAAATTTTGTATTTCATCTGAAGTGTGAGGCCCTTAGTTCAGAGAGAGCATGTTACACTACAGTATGTAGCATATACATTCTATAGTATTAAACTTAATAATAGATATTAAAACTCTGCACAGTCCTTTCTGTCCCCATCCTCTTTCCCTGCAGAGTGCCATGGTATTTTTTGGTTATAATTCAGTCTATCTTTATAATTTCAACCCCTGCCCTGTATTTCCTGTGGCATGCCTATTTGCTCAGTACTACTCATTGGATTTTACCTTACATTTCTGATAGTCCAATATATTACATCACCAATTTTTTTTTAAATTGTTAATTATAGGTTATTAATTCTTCAGAGTTAGAATATGACCAGCTAACTACTGGCACTATAATATTGGAAAGCAACTCCATCTTTTCAAGAGACGTAATTAGAGGTAGCTAGCACTGCATATGCCAGCAATGGAATAACTGGTTTTTCCAACAGATTGAGTTAATAGGGATTCACCCTAATTAAAAGCTTGAAGTTTTAATGAAAATATAAAGCCCTTCTTGGGAAAGATCTCAGCTTTGATTCACATTCAAGTCACAGTGGCAGCACAGTTCTTAAGAGACCACCAGCAGAAGAGAGGCTGTCAAACGCTCCAGGACCCCTCAAGAGGAGCAAGGTATGAAGCTTATAATAAGAAGGCATAGTAGTGGGTCAAGGTCTCCCAGTGAATAAATGCTGCATTTGTGCTCTAATTAAAGCACTGCTGTTTCTTTCTTTTTTGGTTAGTAGAGTTTATGTGTACCTGCAATATGTTAGGGTAGAAACCCTGACCTCTAGTGCTGTTTAGAGACAGTTTAGTCTAAGCAGACTAAACAATATTTTAGTCTATTTGCTCAACTGAAATTTAGGAGAATTTTTAATGTTTTGTTTGGGAGTTTTTTTCTGCATAAGATCCTCTTCCCTACAAGATCAAAGACAAGAAAAGGAACATTGAACAGCTGGTTACTAACACACACACTGCCTTGGTGTTAAGAAACCCTTTTTAATAGGTGTTTTAATTACTTAATAGCCTGGAATAAAGTTATAACCCTTTGGCTGTGGTTATGATTACTGACAACTAAAATGTAGAGCTCTGGCAGAGTAAGTCCCTCTCCAGGAAAGAAAACCTCTGCCTCTGATGCTACCCAACATTCCACTTAATTACGTTATCCTTCATTTAGATGGTGATTCTATTGCAACATCTAACAAGGAGAAGATATTGCACAGTAATGATGAGTGGCTAGGACAGCTTCTTGATCAAGGCATTTATTGAATTACACATACTGAGGATGCAGCTGGACAGTGAAAACTGATGCTTTCACTAGGTGATGAAATTCTGCTCCTTAGTCTTTTAATACAGACTGTATCCAAGATTAAAAGAAGAAATAAGGAGCATAATAGATTACATGCACTGGGACATTTCTACTCTGATATTTTTATTCATAACAGTATTATCTCTCTTATTACCTGCATGACACTTTAGGATCACTTAGTTGGCCCAGCTACAGATCTACAGTTGTCCCAATTAGGTGAAACCTTCAGTACAACAGATATTAAGTGGAGCTATTAAAAGCTCTGCTAAGCCATTACAAACTGAACACAAACCATACCAGGGCATGTGTAAATGCTAACCTTTTAAAGCCATGTCCATCTTTCTCTCCAGCAAGAGAGCTATAAACCAGGACTTCACAATGTGGCTCTCTGGCAGTGGCTGTGCAGGGCAGGGCAGGGAGCTGCTCTGCTGTCCTGGCAGCAGAGCTGGGGGTGAGGAGCTGGCAGCGCCTGCTTTGGAACGATGCCGTGAGCACAGCAGGGCAGTGCCGGTGCCTGGCTGCCCCACGGCTGCCTCGGGCTCCAGGGATGGCAGCCTGGCACCATCCCATGCCTGGCATATGGACTGCCCACCAAGGAGCACCCCTGGGCATGAGGATGGCCCTTGGGGTCACGCAGCAATTTCAGGAGGCCTTTGGGATTTCCTATTTTAATTATAAAATTAAGCCTGTATGGTTACTGAAGCCAAGGGATAATCCTGGATCAAAGCCAGGAAAGACAAACTAGATCAACCCCAACACAGGCAATCAACACAATCAGCATTGTAATTATTTTAGAATAACATGGCTTAGCAAATAGAGGTGGATTTGAGTTCAGGGACTCATATGCTCAGCCTCAGCAACTATGCAAAAGACCTTTCCTGCAGAACAGACCATGCTGTCCCACCTTTGGGTCTTTCCTCCCTCACCAGCCAAGACAGCATTTCCATGCCCCAATGTGCTTTACTGTCAGATAAAGGTTCAAACATCCTGATCTCAGCTGGAAAAAGAAAGGTAATCCATTCTGGTGTAACCAGAAAAAACCTCTCAAAAATTATGGGAAGGAAAAAAGGAAAGGAAGAAAAAAAAACCATTAAATTTTATGATAAAATGGGAGAAGGTAATAAAGAGAAATAAACTCATAAGAGAGCACCTGAGCCTTCCTACCAAAACACTTCTTAATATTTGGTTTTGGTAGCAGTGACTTCATTTTTAATCATTTGAAGGAAAACTGCAAAAGATTTAGATTAATGCAAGTTAGGATTAGCTGTTCTACAGGTTAGAGGCATTTGCCTTACCTTATTCTTGATTCAAGAAAAGTAGAAAAAAAATTTATGTGCATTTGGTACCTTTTTTCAGTTACACATTCACACACACACAAAGGATCATCACCTCCAAAAGCTTTTAAATAAACACTGCACAGCCTTCTGGAAGCCCCACCTGGTTACAGAGGGAAAGACACACGGCAGCATTTCTTTTAACACTCTTGGGACAAGCATTCAGATGTGACCACTGAATTTCACCCAGACAGCAGTTTACATATGAACTCCAAGGGCCAGTTAATTGACCAAATGAAGCACTAAAGTCTAATTCCGTAATTCTGCAGGACAGGAGAATATATGGAAGTCTAAGCACAATTGCCAAAATCTTCCTTTGAGAGACATATGGCAATCTAGCCCAATTGCATGGTGGCTGCCAGAAAAATTGTGTTTCTACTTTAGGCTCAGTTCCTGCTTCATCATTGTCTCTGTCCCCATGTAGTCATTTACACCTGTGCAAAGTGAATGGAAAGCACTACCAAGTGAGAATGAGAACAATTTATCATTCCTTCCTACAGCCACAGCAAAGAGGGAGAAGCAGGCACTGAATTTATCAGGTTCAAAAGAGACTGAAAATTCAAACAAATGCTTTTGTACAATTCTTTTACAAAGGAAATTAAACACAAAATTGTAGCCTAATACAGCATTATCATTTTGAATTTGCCTTCAGCCAGGAAATAGATAATTATGGTACCCTTAGTAGCCACTGCATGGCTATATTTTGGACTTTTGTGAATGCTATGAACTCCACTGAAGTTCAATGAAGAAATGCATAAACAAAATTAGTTTAAAGAGCAAGAAAATCCTTTCTTTGAATGTACGTATTTATGCACGGAGATGCATACACTATATGTAAACATCCCTCCCTAAAACTAGCACAAAAAATTAATTGCAAAGGCATAGTGTTTGAATTACAGTTTTAGAAATATTAAAGTATTAGAGCAACAATATCAGAAAGCAGTGACTTGCATGTAAATTCTCACATATTATTCCATATTGATTAAACTGCTGCAGCAAGTTTTATTTTCCAAATCTTTCTGTGCTCACCAGGCTGACCTAAAGTTTAATTACATCTTTGAATACAGTGATACAGAGCTTTGGTTTTTAAATTATAAGTAATAAAAATCATCAGAACTTGGAAGTCACATACTTTATGAAAACAAAATCATATTTATATGAAGAGGTAATAATACTTCAACTAGCAATGCTTCATATCAATTATTTGAATCTTTGTATAAAAACACAAAGAAATGTGAATTTACAAGCTGCTAAGTGCATTCACATTAGATCTACAGACTTTCACAAAGGCTCAGCTACATCAGATGTGGGATAACTGGAAAAGAAGTATTATAATAATGGCATAATGCAACTATTTAGTTCAGGTATTAAATGTGCTTAGATTTATTTACAGTTTTAATTAAGTTTTCACTTTCTGTGGAGCACTTTATACACATCATAGAATATATAATGAAAGACCTTGATTTTTTTTTTCTGCTAAAAACACACCATTATTTGAGAACCAAAAAGAATGGCAATAATACAGCAGGATTTAAATCTGCCTTTCAGCTTTCTTTAAAAACAAAAAGAAAAACAATAGCCTTCTGCACAACACTTTTTGTTGTGACAGTTGTGATAGATGACAGCCAATTTTTACTAATTAATTCAAATGGTCACCTCTGGGAGAGAAACCTGTTTGGTAGAATTTAATGTAAAAGATCAGTTCAACAGCTTTAATAAAATACAGTGTTTACTAGCATAAAATTTTCTGCACTTTTACAGTATTCTGTTAGGCAGATTTTTAAAATATTGCTGTCTTGTTCTGTCAAATATTATGCATGAGTAATAAAAAGTTTAAGTTTTAAATAAGGAATAAATCTACCGAGGAAATAAGACTATTAAACAGCTCTTAAACTATGAAAACTTCTGCTAGAGTTTTTCCCCTTGTATGTCTTTAAAAATTGTTCAGCCTAAGCCAATACTGACAAGAAAAGATCTTGCTTTCTTATTTATGTTATAGAAATTATTCAGCCCCAAAAAATAATTTTCAGAAATGGAGTTTATTTCATATTAAGTCTAGCTCACTTACTGATTTGATCAACAGAGCCAGGAAATATGTTACTGAGAAATAAAGCCAGTATCCACTCTCTCCCTGCACTAAGAGTTTTGTTTGACTCTGCTTAATTTTACTTTCAGAGGAAGATCTCCTCAGACTTCTAGTAGAGATAGAGCATGATAGATGGTACTAGGGAAATAAAATTAGAAAGCCAGCTGATTTTCCCCCCAGGACAAGGGAGCAGAGGGGAAGGTGGCAGCCTGGCATCCTAAAATTGCTGGAAGGACTAAGAGATGTGCATATGTTGAGCATTTCTGTCTCAGAGGGTGGTAAGGTCTGTTAGAAGGAAGAGGGATGGGTAGCTGGGGAAGAAGCCCCAGCTTCAGTCAACCTGAGAGGATTTTTTGCCAAGTTGGACCTCTGGGTCCTGGGGCTGGCTGGCACCATCAGCCACGTGTGCAAGGAAAGGCCAGCAGGACTAAACATGCAGAGCTCTCCCAAAGACAGCTGTACATTGCAATAAGTGAGAGTGGGGATTAATTATTTGGATCATCAGCAGGGGGAATCCCAAAAGTGAATGCTTTTCCAGACAGTTATCAAAACTGCAGAATTCTTTCATGCAAGTGCAGAACAACTTATAATCAACCTACTCCTAAAGCAGGTCAAAAGTGTCTAAATTAGGTGCTTTCTCGATTACCATAAATACAACCTGAAATACAACCACTGAAGAAAATATTTCCAATATGACTATCAGGCATAAGACACCACCAAAGCCTGCCAAACAAATCAAAGTGGCATGATTCTTCATACACAATATGGAAAATAAGATTTTTTCTTAGCCTTGGCTATATTTTGTTATTTTATAACAATTTTCTTAGCAAAAAAGCAGTATTACAGGAAACCAGAGCTTAGTAGAAAGAAAAAAAATGAAATTTCATAAAGAGAAGCTTACAAACTCTTTACACACCTATGAAAAAATATATGAACATGTTTTAAAATTTTAAATTTTAAAACTAGTATGGTCCATCTGGATTCCTCTTCACCCTCCTACACTGCAATACTCATCTATCAAATATCTTGAGAATGAGTGTGTGTGCATACACACAATTTGATCTCACAACCCTTCTATGAAGTAAGGAAGCATAATCCAGTTTTACAGATCTCTGAGTTGTAGAGAAATATTGCAAAATACTGAAGTTTGCAAAGGTTATATGTGGAGAAGTTAGGATATCAACCAAAATCCAGTTTTAGCAATCTCAGTACTCACAGAGTAGGGAAAAAAAATTCATTTTAATTTAATAATTTAACAATGCTCCAAGCACTTCAATTTTTTAGTATATAACTATCTATTTGTCCTCTGCTTTTGAAATTGTCAGGTGCTTCTGAATTGTACTTTTTATCCTCAAGGGCAGAAACAATTTTTTAAAGTAAACTTGAGTGTACACTTTTTTACTAAATATATGGATATTTGCCTTTTCAATCACAGTTTCAGCTGTTGAAGCCCTGAGTTATGATAAAGTCAAAATCTCAGGGATAATGGTGGTACTGCATGTCAATCTTTTGCTTTATTTTATATCTTTAAAATGTTTTCCCATTTAGTTCTGCACTATTTAAAGATGCACTTTTAATGGCTATTTTTGATACAATGCTTTATAGTGCAATCCTGTTTTCTTTAAGAGTGTTGTGCATACCACCAGGAAATCCCCAGGATTACACCTTTATTAGGCATAAAAACAATAATCATCCTTTTCCTCCTGAAGCCTGTAAAATGGAAAATTCTGGGGCATGGTAACCAGTTACACAGAGGAAATAATTTCTTTGGATCTGTGCCATTCACTTATAAGTGCTGCTCCATCAGAAGTTAGCATATTTGAACTACTTTTCCTGGGTAGAATTTAATACTTGGTAAACAAAAGGATATGCAGTCCTGTGAGGTTTACTGGAGAATCCCCAGCCCAACACCACTGCAGGCCACAGCAGGAGAAGCTTAGCTTCAAGAGACTATAAAAGTTGCCTGTAGAAACAGCCTCACCTCACACCAGGTGATGATCTAAACCCCTTAAATACCTCTTTATCAAAAGGATCAAGATTTTTTTTCCCTGAAGATGGGAAGTGCAAATAGCTATAGGAGCAGGTATGCCTGTGCATGAACAGCTGTGCATGAATCTTTCATGGCCACTCCATCTCCTGCACATGCTTATCTTGTCCACCCATGGCATTTTGTCCAGATATAATGCTTAAATCACTAGAAATTTCACTTGTTTTTCTGTATTACTAGAAGAATTGCCATGGGATTTCAAACCCTTACACATGCTACCTGTGCAAACAACCTCTCACCTTAAACAAAGACAGGATACTTTGCTTTAAGCAAAATTTGATGTGTGCAAGCAAACAGGTTTAGATCTCTTGCCTTATTTCTAAACACTCATTGGTGCCCTGGGAAAATTTCAACATGTGTTGCAAGTTTCCTGTTCCACTGAGAAACAGAATTTCCTCCCTACAGCAGCATAAACCTGTCAGATGCAACTCTTCAGTTGTAGATTATAAGGCTTATGTTTCCTCAACAGAAGAGACATTTTCGCTGATAAGGAGTATTCCTACAAAATCTTATTCTTTGGATACAAATTATATGTATTCCTCTGTTCTGCATGTGTCTACAGTCCTTCAAAATTATTCAGGAGCCTCATGGAACTGAAGAAGGTTTGCCAGTTTTTTTCCAGTTTTTTTCCAGCTATGTCATATTATTTGCTCTAATAAACATATTGTTTCTTCACATACTCTATAACATAGGGACAATATTGAAGGCAATATAAAGTTTAAAAATATTGTGAAATTGAGCAATCTTTCTCTTCAAAGTATCTTATTCAAGTGTAAAAATGAATTAGCATATGCTCTTTTGCTTCCATGTGCAAATTAATTGAAGATTTGTTTGTTTTCAAAAAATAATGCAACTTCAGACTAGAGAAATTCATGCTGGATTTACAATTTCTTCAGGTGAAAAATTCATTTATGTTACTGTGTGCTCCCAGTCACCTGAATATTCCTACTTAGAAACCAGAGACATTACAGAGTGGGTTCCCAGGTTGTCACTGAACTGATAAAGGCTGTGAGCAGAGAGCTGACTGGTGTTACAACTCTGTGGCAATGGCACAGGGTAAACGAGCTCTCCAGACATGCAAATACATACATTGGTATCAAACAAAGATTTAAAAGTGGATTAGCTTCACAGATCCTTCTTCTGAAGTCTGGCAAAGGGAACCATTTACTTTAACAGAGAATGTTCCTCCATCAAGGACGTAGAAGGATGTGGCTTAAAGTTCGTAATGTGTGTTCAGATGTTCCCCTTTTTAAGCAGAAGTAACAATGAATAAATTGCCATGCATATTTTAGACTATAATCCCCTTAATGACATTTTCATTACACTGTTTACTTTTTATTTTAATGCTGGTCACCACTGAACTGGCAGAACAGCATTTTTGGGAAAAGTGAAACTGTATTTCCAATGAAAATGGAATAAAATGTTCCGTTTCCTCTTCCTCATCATCTAGCATCCATTTCTGTAGCAAACAATGTTGTGCCCATTCCTTCCAGCAGCTGGAGAGCCACTCAGGATGCTGGAGTAGGGGCTGAAAAGGGAACAACACTTTACAAAGAGCTGGCAAACACTGATTTCTGACTCAACTACATTTCTCAAACATAGGGCATGTATAGCACCCTCACAGTCTGGCAAAGAGAAAGGAAATGGTTCCCCTGGCTGAAACGGTTCAGCTTGCTTCTCCAGAGAGTAGAGAGAAGGGGGAGCACTGAATAATGCACTTCTTTAAAGCCTACTAATATGCTTCCCACTAAAAGCTCAGGAAAGAGAGAGCCACATCCTTTCCTAATCCACACAGGACTATGTGAAATGTCTTCTAGGCATCACTCTCAGGAATTTTGCACAATCTTGACAAGGTCAAAAATTATTCAAATTTCCTTTTTAAAGTAATCCACACCACTATGATTCTGCAAAAGGCTCTTTTTCTCACTATTATAAATTATTGTCAGTCTCCCTACTACCACCATCTACTACACTACTACAATCTGTTGTATCACTATTAAAAGTAACAGTGCATAATTTTTGCTGTCTTTATTAGTTTGATGAGATTCTTCTGGCCCAGGCTATTCAGATGTGGCTCCAGAGAAAAGGTTTCTGACAGTGCTGAAATGACACACGTTGTTGGTGTTTGCTAGCAAAACCAGTAAGGAACCCTAAGCAGTAATCTACCAAGACTTAATCCCATAGATGCCTCTGTAACAAAGCTTGCTCTATGTACTGAGTCTGCACCCTGGATAAGCTGACAAGCTGATGATGCTTGTTACATCATGGTTAGTCAGCTACAGCACCACTGCTGTTACTTCTGCTTTGGGCTGGGCTAAGCGTGGGACTTGACCTGGGTGAGTTTCGTGCAGACCCAGTTTCAGTGCGTGGCATCTGCTAAACAGTGCAGAGGAAAACAAAAGCCAGCAGTTTGCTTCTTCTCCAGCTCCTAGCTATGCTCCTTTAAACCTTGTTTTTACTTTTCTTTTGAAAAAGGGCCTGGCAGCAAGAGAGAAATACAATAGTCAAAAGGGCAGGATTTAAGGAGGTACCGTATGTTTAGTTCTGAAAGTCGTGCCTAATGTTTATACTCAGGTTTCCACACAACTTAGAAGGTGTGAAATAAAATACCATGCATTTCCCCCATAAAGAAGGCAAATCCAAATAGTCTTGTGATTTTTACCATTAAATATTTGGAAAACCCAAGAATTTTCTTCTGATTTTCTTCATCTTTCTCTGTTTGTTTTCCTCAATAAATGAACAAAAAGTCATGTATGGCAAAATTGCAGGTCCCTGTTTTGCTGAATTCTCTTTTGCATACTGCATAACATCTCCACGTAGATCCAGAAATCGTTTGATTAGACTTAACAGTTGTCACTAATTTATAGATTTAAAAGCCTGTGCATCAGCTCCTGAGATAAAGAGAAATTATGTCCTTTACCTATTACAGAATAAAAATGTTCCTTCATCTTGTTCTTCCTCTCCTTTTATCTTCCTCTCCTCTTCCCTACACCTTTCAAAATTCATAACCCTACAGAGGTCCTGACTATTTTGTTATGGGTTTTTTGTGCCAATCTTGCAGTTTCCTTGTTCTGCAGCTAGTGGGAACAGGTTGTAGGTACAGGAAAGGCTGAATGACCACCCACTAGAATTCAGGCAACTTTGGTCTGCTCTTTAAAGGGTGGATTCCAGAAACACATTAAAGAGAGCTCTTACATAAAAGTACATTTTACCAGACACATAAAATGGGTCAAAATACGAATTTATACTGTCTTTTTTCTTTCTACGAAGATGACATTGCCTCATTCAACTTACATTTTATGTTTAAAGGAAACATTGGAAATTTCCATTATTTGGTTATCTTTGCTGATAAATGGGCACACAGAGTGCTACACTGCTGAACTCATCCTTTTTTCGTGGTATAAACTAAAAGTAACACTTTACTTTAAAAAAACCTTAGGGCTATGATTTGGTCAGCTCTCTATTATTATTTAGGACAAACAGATTGTACACAAAGCCACTCAAGGCAGTTTTTACCTTCCTCTCACACCCTTCAACTCTGTTCTTGACATCATACAGAGTAAAGGAAGCTGTTTATAGCCCAAACTGATGTAACAAAAGCCAGACAAGGAGTATCTGGGATACAATCTGCATGTGGGGGCGTAAGAGCTCCAAGCTGAATTTAAGCAGAGGAACCACAGAAGTGGCTGAGCAGATACTTCCTGTGTGTTGCTTAGCAAGACACCCAGTAGTAGCAAGGCACATAACTGCAAAAGCACAAGCAAGTCATCAGGCACTTGCAATTAAACCCAAATAGGGAGTAAGACCTGAGACCCAAGGCTCTATCCACAACTGCAGTCTCACTGTATTGCTGCATCCACAAAACATGTGCAAGTTGGAAGCTCAGAGAGATCCATATATGCCCTAGAGACACAAATAGATGCTTTTAGACATCTCATGTGGTCTGCTTTTAAAGTAATTATTTGGTCCATAGAGACTTCTGGTTTTTTCCTAATAGGAAAATGAGTGGCCGTACTATAAATGGGTTGTATAAAGACCATATTGTTCTAGCTTCCTAAATAGATCCTAAAATAACTTGGACACCTCCATTGTAACCTTTCTTAAAAGGGAAGTAGCCTTTGATGTGAAGCTTTAATCATGAACAGACTATAAACTACTCTGGGATCTACCATGATGTAGTCATTGGAAGTACCAGAGCACTAACTAAAGAATATTCATTAAATCTCAACTACAGGTAATGTCTGGAGATCACTCAAGGGAAAACTGACGTCTGTCACATGATGCACAAGCTGTGTTAACTCACTGCCATGGAGAGTTTAGTAATTTTCATCCATAAAGGCACTTATATATATATCTGCTCAGTGACAACATGAATAGTATAGTAGAAAGCCTATGGGTTTTTTTAGTTTTTCAAGGATGTGCAGAACAAAGACTTAGATGTTTTATGAAGAGGGAGAAGGACATTTTGGCTTCCTTATGTCAAGCTTACTTATGTCAACCAACACAGGATATTGTTTTTCTTTCACTAGTACTCATTAAAATGCTTCCATTCACAAATATGTCCAGATAAAGTAGTTATGATTTTTGCTCCAGGTTACATTGCTAGAAATCCTCCTGAGATCTTGGCACTGCCTGGAAAGTAGAAAATAAAAGATGAAGTCCCTGTTTGGAGACTCCTCCTTTCATTGCCCCTATACCTTGTCCCACTCTATTCACTGAATGTAGTCACATTCCTTCAGACTGTGAAAAGGAAAGGCTGTCAGGAAGTCCAAAATCCAGGCACCCAATTTAACAGACTTTCTTGGAAACGATGGGAGGAATTTTGAGTGAAATAATGATTATTGAAGAATTGGTTATATTAATTGATGTTTTATAATTTTTGATAAGTATTTTTCCTTTTATCAGTATCTCTGTGCTGACTTTAATCTCTTCTCCATAGATTTTGAGGTGTAATTGGGTGCTTTTCAAAGGAAATTGTCCTCTAAAGGAAAATTCTGGAACATCAAAGAACACACATCTCTGACCAAGTAGATCTACAAGGTCTAAGGAAGTCATTTTCATGTCCGTAAAACTCGTGCACTACCACAAATCTGAACAAAAGCATCTTGTGATGGATGGAGGTGTATGTCTCAAACAAGAAAAACATTTTGTGAAAACAGACTGCCTGTGTAAAAAAATTCCTGTTCATAGATTTCAGCATTTAGAAATTGTCAGAATATTGGACTATGCTATGGAATTTCTGGTCTGAAGAAACTTCTTGAGATATTTTAATTCCACCAGGACAACAAAGAGAATGTCTTTTGAAAAGGTCAAGATTCAAAGGAAATGTTTCAAAAATCTAAATGAGATGGTTTATTGAAAAGAAACTATCTTTTTTCTATTTGTTTGAGGCAGGAATAGTTAAGTTTGGTATTTGTTTTGAGTCTTTGAGGACTTTGGGTTTTGTCCCAATGTTAGATCTCCAGCTCTCACAACTGAAATGAATGAAATTGAAACCATCCTCTAAGTACAGAAAAGTTCCCTGGCATCTGTCAGGTTAGACCAGATATCTACAATTTTTCACCTAAAAATAGAAAGCAGAGCACTGAAATATTCACTGTGGTGTAGGCATATGTCCAAAAAGCAAGGATCTGCATTGATTAAAAATACTGCAAGTAGAAGTGTGCACTTTAAGCCACTGGCACACAAAGCTGTTCCAGTTGGGCATTTAAACACCATGACTGCACAAGCCAATTAACTATCAATCATCCTGAGACCTCAGCAGCACCTTTCCATCATTGAATGAGGTGGAGAGTGGATTTATTGGTGGTCCTGTTCACCAAATATCTTTTATGAGGTGATAATGTCTTCAAAATTTCTGTCACCATGTAGAAGGAATTTCAGAGTTAGACCCTCATTTGGAAATGGGAAGACAGATAGTGGAACACAAGCTTGAAATAAATGCAGGTGAAAGAGAAACACTCAAACAGAGTTTCAGCCGTTTTTAGCAAGTCTATTTATACCTCACCATATCCTTTGAAAACATAAAATTCTAGTCCTAATTTATTAATGGAATGTGCCAGCACCAAGTTATTTTTAAATTTAGAATATAAATGGCCTTCATGAACTAGAGCGAGCAGGCAGCATCTGACATGAGTCTCAGAGCTAGTGTGAAATTTACTTTTAAATTGCTGCTGTCTTTCCAAAAATTATGCACCGTGAGCATGTGTCTTCACTCGTGTTAGCTTTTTCTTTAATTAGAAAACAGAACCGCAGGAAGTGGCACATAGGAAGGATCTTGCCCTTGCTTGGATGTAAATAACCCTCTCAGCTTATTTCAGCTGTTTCTTCCCAGTTAAATTCAAGTTGTCAGAGGAATGTGATCCTGAAAATAAAATCAGAAATTTCAAGATATTTGTAAACATAAGAGGCAAAGGTTATTTGTATTTTATTTTATTTCCCAACCTTTTTCTTCTTCTATGGCAAACAGAAAGTGGGGACTGAAGACAACTGAAACTAATATATATTAGAGAGGGTTGTTTTCGCTCCTGGGGACTCTTATATTAGGTGCAATGAAAAAGGGTATTCCTCTGTAGAGCTGTTCCTCAAAAGAACCTTGCAACTCAGTCTTCAGCCAGCTCAAATTATCTGCCCTTTTAGTTACACACTGTTGACTTTTTCCAACGTCTGTCCTCATCACAACTTTAGAAGCCCATTAGAGGCATGCATTTGAGTGTTTTAGGGAATGACTAGACACAGCAAATGATTTCCAATAAATAATTTATTCAATGACTTCAAAATTCTCAGGGTTCCTGTAAGGAGTGCCTGTCACAGAGCAATGCTGGTAAGAAACAGCAGCTTTCTTCCCCAGTTTCACCACCTGACCCAGGGCCCCTTCTACAACCCACGGAAAAGCTGCTGAAATTTCTCCTAGGTTTTGTCCCTCTGCCATCTGAGTTAGTGGGAATTTTTCTAATAATTTGAGCAGAAACTGAATGAGATCCAGGGCCTTCCTGATCTTCTTCACCTTCTGAGAATTAAAAAAGAAAACCAAACTGATTTGCAAGAAAATGTCCTTGAGGATGAGCCAGCTTTGGGACAAAAAACGTGGCAGCCAAAAGTCTGATCTCACGAACTCCTCAAAAGAGCAGAGTTATTTTAAAGAATAAAGTTTTACAAGACTAAGCCATTGGAGGTTTTACAAAGTTTCAGTAAATGCTTTCTATACTGAGCTTAGCTTGGTGCTCATGTTTCTAGAATCCAGCACACATAAAAGTTTTGGAGTTGTCTTACAATAGGTGAAAGGACTTATATCACTTATGATTAGTCTTGAGTTAAAAGAACTTTAAATACTTGTTCATGTGAAAAATCAACAGTCCTCCAAGAGGACAAGAGCAAATAGCCTCAAGTTGCACCACAGAAAGTTTAAATTAGAGATTAGGAAAAAAATTTTACATGGAAAGGATTGTAAATCATTGGAACAGATTTCCATCCCTGGAAGTGCTCCAAATAACTGTGGATATGGCAGCTGAGAACATGGTTTAATGCTCAACATGGCATTGGCATTGCACAGAAGGTTTCTGTTGATGGTCTTAAGGGTCTTTTCCAACCTTAATAATTCCATGATTCTAAGAGAGGTTTTAGACTAGGGAAGAAGTTTGATACATGTTGAGGTTTTGATATATAAAACGTGCATTTGAAACGTTTCTACATGTGGGCATATTTACTGAGAAGGTTCTTCAT
Organism: Notiomystis cincta; assembly: GCA_013398075.1. NCBI lineage: Eukaryota > Metazoa > Chordata > Aves > Passeriformes > Notiomystidae > Notiomystis > Notiomystis cincta. The sequence continues at coordinate 54,240 of VZRX01009465.1, read as the reverse complement.
ATATGGAGCACATGGGGTTCCCATACTGTAACCTCCAAAAGAACAGATTCCTACTCTATTAGCACTCCTGTGTCTGCCAGTCAAGCCTCTGCAGGGTCCTTGAGTTATTTTTGAGGTAAAAATTTTAGATTAATCCTTCTCCTTGTCTTTGTCACTGAAATTTAAAAATAAGTTGAATTATTAATTAAGATTAAATGTAGTAGCTGCATATGAATATGCTGGCAATTTATCTATCGATTTTAGCAGTGAGGATGTTGAAATTATCTCACCTCAGTGCCTGATAAACAATCAATGGACTTTATTTAATAGCTTCATCTCCAGTGCTAATTGTTTCCATTTAAATTAAATTATTCTGATTGTTATTCCATGTAGTTATTTGGTGATATGAGACTTCTGAATAGATATTATTGATTTGGGGCAATCAGGCATCATCCATTATAGCTGTGAAGACAGGAATTAAATTTAAATAGTGGGCTATTATTTTGTAAACGTCTTTGTGGACAAATAGGGTAGCGGAAGCAGGATAATTAGGAACTTGCACTAATTTGTCTTCTTGATTTATAGGTATATGATTCCTGAAATAAAATGAGGTCCACAAAGTAATCAAGAGAAGCTGCCAATAGGTAAAACCTTGTGACTCTTTTAGCAAAATGGACAAACAGTTCATGTGCTACCAGTTTTTAAAAGGTGTTTAGACACCTAAAAGAACTGCTTTGCCTCCTGATGAGATTTACAGCAGTGCCTAAAATGATTTTTTGGACTGTTAGATAGAAGCAGAGTACAGAGTCAAACAAAAAAAAACAAACAAAAAAAAACCATCAAAAACCCAAAACCAAAACAGCAACAACAACAAAGAGAAAGATCTTTCACTGCCCCAGATTATAACTACCATACTCAAAAGAACCATACCAAAAAAAAACCAAATTCCAAGATGTGTGACAATGATAACTCTTGTGCAGTGTTCCTGAGGTGGTGCTGGTATAGAAACAGCTACAGTTTTACAGAACATCTGAAGTTACAAGTAAGCTGAACAAAATCAATGAACTCATAAATCATTTTAGGCTGGATTCTAAGTAACAGTTCTCATTTTCTGGATGTTCCCAAGGTAGTTGACATACGAGTACAACCTCATTTTGATCCCAGATGGCTAGAGAAAAATGGGATAACAGTGAGATTTAGATCTCACCCCTCCAAGGAGGATGCCTGTTACAATCATGAATTGTGGTTCATGACAAATATATCCCTGTACATGCATTCATGCATTTCTCAAAGTGTCCAGTGTGCTTCTAGAAGAGGTCACTAATATAGATGCAAAGGTGCTTTCTAAATAGTAGAACAAAGTGTTTCTATGAACTGTGTGATGGGCCTTGGGAGATGAGTCTGAAACCTGACAAAGCCATGTAAAAGGAGTTGCTGGGATCTGTCCCACAATGCCAAGACAACAGAGTTCTCAGTGCAACTAGAGGCAAAACTCAAGCTATGCACAGAAATACAACTTTGAAACAGAACAGTGATCTCTAGGAACATCTTAGGTAGGTGACAGTTGATAAAAGTTTTGAGAAGATAAATTTCAGACTGAGATCCTTTCATACATTTGCCATCGTGCAGATCATCAGGGCTTTGTTTATATCTCCTTAAATCCACCTTCAAGGCCAGGCTCATGGACCCTGAAGACAGCAAGCCTACAACAATAACTCAGGTATAATTGTGGTTTTGCACAGGTGTGCAAGCCTGGAAACGCACAGTCAGACATTACAGAAGGTTAATTTAGGCTGGCTGTTCATGGCTAGTGTGCAAGCTGCCTATAAAGAGAGCACATGGTGGAAAAGGGAGGCAGAACATGCCGTGTGCTTACAGACACATATTGCATCTTTTAGAGCTTCATGAAAATCAAACTTTGCAAAGTTGGGCAAATGAAGAGTCAGGGAAAAACCTTCATTGTTGGTGCAAACCCCCATGCAACTGTCTATATTTACAGTAATTAATCTCACATGAATTACCTTTGATTGGTTTTAATTGCACAGTTAGACTGTCAACCAAAACACAAACATCTTATGAAATTCACTTGAGGTTTTAAAATGGATTTGATAAGGAATTTGACATGAATCTACAGCTTTTCTCATAAAGATGATGATATTCTCAGTGGCAAAAACAATGCTTATTAACTAGGATCATTTTACTAGAAACCAGATGACAAAGCTGTAAGACTTAGTATCATCAACCTAAAAGCAAAGCTACTGGTACACCACTTCAACACTAAATTAGTCCAAGAATGAAAAGATATCATTTCATTATTGTCTTTAGTTTAAATATAGCATTTCCATTCTCAGATGGCTTTCAAACTTATTCTAAAAAGAAAAAAAGGGTTTCTAATGTGGTTTCCCTAACTGCAAATATTTTGATTTTTACCAATAAAAATGCCTGGCTAAGATCAGTGAATGTTTATACAGAATCTGAAGTAGTACAAACAGAAGGCACAGTCCAGTTATTCTTTTGAAGGCAAAATTTTGTTCTTTATTTTGCATCTTGAGGCACAGGAAAACCTTCTGTAGAATAAAATAACAAAGTAACTATTATACAGCAGCTACTCACTGCATAAAACTTGCTCTGTCCGATGCCCAGTTCTGCTTTCCCTTGATGCTGATGTCATATTTTGGCACCAAATTACAAGAATCAAGATCAGCTTGGGCTTGACAGCGTGCAAGGATGTCAGGAAAAGTGCTACACACCATTTGAGTAGGAGAGAGTGGGAACAGCGGATGGAAAGGAACTGAAGCTTTATAGTTAGGGATATTTATTGCAAATCAAGCAGTAAAAATTAATTTCTGATCTGACATACAAGTAGATGCAGTTCTAACCCAGTGGAGCCAATATCATTCCACTAAGACAGGGAGCAGGGAGCATGACCTCAAACTGATATTTAGAGCAGAAAGACAAACTCCATGCACAGTAAGGGGTTACAGAGGGTCTCTGGATGAAAAGATGAAAATTAACATATGGAGTTCAACCCAGTTGTTATTCTCTGAATGGTGGACTTAGTGGAAAGCAAGATTCCTGGGGCATAAAGGGCAAGAAATGAGAAAGTTGTGGGATGTTGCTTGCTGGAATAGGAGCAGAAAACAGTTCTGATGCTCCAGAGGCAGAGATCTGCAGTCACTTAGGTCTTTCTCCTGAAATGGGGAGATGGGAGAGCAACATGGAAAGTGTGTACACAGGAGAGGTGTATCTGCTAACAGCATTGATTGTCCATGTGTGACTTCATTACAGCTTCTGAACTTCTCCTGCAGGGCCTGGAGGAGAGTGATCCATCACAGAGCTCCCCAGGGCACAGCTGGTACTGCCTTGGCAGAACTTCCACTGAAGTTTCCACACAGAAGCCTGAGCAACAACTGGAACCAGCACACATGTGCCATTGTTCCAGCCAAACTTTGCTTTTGATATAGAAATTAAATAGTACCCGCTCTTCTCCTGGGCTGAGAGCTCTGCCAAGCATCAGCCAAGTGAGGGCTTTTATAGCAAAAATGTATTCATTTCTGTGAGCTGAAGCTTTATCATGTGTAGAATGAGACACTCTTTACTAGTGCAGTAATACAGATCTGTGCTCCAATCACAGATTCCCATCTGTTCTATATACTTGGGAATTTATCTTAAAGTATTAAGACTTTCCAGTCACAATTTGGGGTTTGTCCTGTCCTGCCACATTTTACTCGTGTTCCCTTCCTTTCCTTTTTCCAAAGAATTTGTTTCCCCCCTTTTTGCCACTCACCCAGATAACCTCTGCATTTTTCTTATGCTCTAGTATTTTCCAGCAGCAAACACAAGACTGAGTTTATGAATTGTTGGGAAGCCCAGATGTACCTGCTTCTTTTACCACATAGTGTTGTCTATCCTAAATTTACTCTTTATTAATGTTTGAAAGCTAGCATATAATTCCTTGCTTCAGAACACTCAGAATAGATCTGAATTAAGAAGGATAACCAAGAAGCTCCAAGAAAAATCAGAAAAAAAACCACATAAATCAGAAAATAAAGTTCTATTGTTTCTCTAGTGTAAACTTGGTTGGCAGATTTGAGTGCTGGAACTTGTTTAGTTAGAATCTAATAGGGACATCAATTTTTACTCAAATTTTAATTTTAAAAATAACTATATAATCACAAGGGTAATATTTAAAGTGAAACCAACCTCATGCTTACTCACTAATGACTTTTTATAAAAGTGAAAGTAGCATTATGGCAACTCAAACACAAATCTTAGTATGCACTTTAGACTACAAATAAAGTGCTATTTATTCAAAAGTGCCATTAAGCCACTTATATATGCGGTGTTGTGTTAGATCAGACTAATCCAGAAAAAATAAAAAGAGTTCTAACAATATCAATACTCATGTGTTTAAAGGTGTTTTTGTAATTTTTAGAATTTGAATGAGAACAAATGCAGCAGATGGATAAACACTCAAATGGATGGTGATCTATGAATTATGAACCTCAGCCAAGAGATAATGTCAAAATTTAGCTGACATTAAATGTCTCATGCTACCAATACCATTGTCACTAGCTTCATGACCAGAGAAGCTACCTCTGTGACAAGGCAAAATAATTAAAGAGAAGCTATAAAGAAGACATTGCTGCAATTAAATCACTCCATTAGTAAGCAGTCAACACATGAAACAGTCAGATCATGCAAGGGAAAAGCAGTCAGTTTTACAGCAAAACATGTAAATATGAGCTCTCTTTTGTTTTTGTTGGGGTTGGTTGGTTTGTTTGTTTGTTTGTTTGTTTGTTTGTTTTTTGGAAGAGTTTTATGGGTTTTATTTTTTGCTGAGGACATTTATTTCCACAGGCTCACCAACAGCCCCACTCTCCAGCTTGAACAGGGCACACTTCGATAGCTGATATTCACAGCAGTGGGTTAGCATCCTTCTTATTCATTTCTGTGGGGGTAAGAAAGGCCTAGGAAAGAAAAAATTTGATTATTCCCTGCCATAATGACTTACTGTTTGATCATTACACAAAAACTGTATAATGGGACAGCTCCCTGGTGACGGGGAAGGACAGCAGCACCTCCTGCAAGGGTTCAGTCCCACTGTGCCAAAACCAGGCAAGCGGAGAAGACCCAGTGGCAGTCCTGGTTTAGTCCCTGGCTGCCATCAGGCATGTTCTCTGTGACAAGAGCATGTCCAAGGGCAAGCAAGAAAGTCAAGTCAACAAGGGCAAGCACAGCATCATCACAATTAACTTTATGAAAAGGCTGAGCACCAAGGCTTCCTAGGCCAGTGAGGAGGGCAGGTCCTTCATTCAGATGGTGGCTCTTCGTTTTGTCTTTCTGTTGATGGAGAAAAAGGGCACTAATCCACGAGGGACCACAGCCTGGCAACCTCTGCATTCTTGGAGCTTATTAGAGAACAGTCTGATTTTATCTATCTTTGTAAATGGATCAGCAAAATGGAATGTACAACTTTACATTCCAAACTTGTGTTAATATAGTGACTAAATGATTTGTGATTCATTCTTGTCCCGTGCTGTTTGAGCAAAGGATTAAAATAAGCTGCCAATATCTGGCCTTCTTTGCAAAACTAGAATCAATATTTTTAGCTAAGAAAATACTAATGAGACAAAATGAAAAGTAAAATATCAAAAGGTAAATAGGGAATTCTGATAGCTCACTTCCTTAAAAAGAAAAAAAATTAAATTTACCTTATAACCAAGTTGGCCATCAGCCCTATGAAACCATAGCAATTGGAAAATGCATTCCCCTTTCTGTGCACATTGTTGAACCAGTCAGAGCTCTTACTTACAGTGAGTAGAAAGATGCTACAATTGAGAATACAGCTGTTATTGTTTTCAAATTTATAGACATACCTAGAGGTAATTGTAAACTATTTGAGTGACTGCCATAAGCTACTCTGAAATGACTGGCAGCATTTCACAGCAGTTACTCAAAAGGAAGTTATAATCCCAGTACAAGCAGATGAACAATTATGGGAATACCAGAGATGTCTGGAACTGATTTTCATTTGAAATTTTTCTAGCAGATTTCATCTAAAATGTAGCACTGGAAGAGACCTTCTGAGTTACTGAATCCAATTTCCTATTATCACTGCTAAGAGAGTCAGAAACACCATGAATTTGGCAAGAGCTCAGTGATGGTAAACTGCCAGTCCTCCTGGCTCGGCATTCAGAGGGAAAAGCATAAGCAGGTAGCCAGTGGTGGCTGAATTTACTGAAAAATGCTACTGAAATATAACAGTTTCTCAGGGACCAGCAGGGAACTGAAGTTTGCAAGTTTGAGCACCAGGGTAAGGGTGAGGGAGCCCTCCCATCAGGGGAGGGCTGAGAGTGGCTGGGTGCCCAAAGGCTTGGGAGTTAGGATGTGAGAAGACCCTAAAGACTTCCAGAACACAGGCTTAAGGGACAAGAAATACTTATGCATAAATTAATCATTCTCCTCCTTAAAACAAATGAACCGATGAAAACAGCTCCTGCAAAGCCTCAGCTGTGTAAGTTCCAAACCTTGAGGGCAGTTTCTGTCCATAGTCTGGTCCCCTGTGCCAGCCTCACAGACTTCAAAGCTGAATTTTAGTGTCTTAGAGCTCAGAGCAAGGCTCGATTTAGCTGAATTTTGAATGAAATCCACAGTATATTCTCTGGGTAAAAATCCAGTAAAACAACTTAGAGGATGGTAACCCATCCATGCAAATTTAAATCAATATCTAGAAGTCGATAGCAAGAGGGAGGTCCTGGTGAAGTGTTGGACCTTAAGGACTTGTTTCAGAGCTGTGGGGCAATGAAAAGTCTCTCACCCTCAAGAGGAGTTCCCCAAAAGCAGCTGTGTTTCCTGAAGCTCTCCAACTGCCAGGCAATGGGAGGGAGGGAGGGACTGTCATCTGTGTGGCCCTGAGAAATCCAGCTGGTGAGGCCATCAAAACTGAGGAAACACTGCATTTTCTAAGCAGCAAGATGCTTGCAAAACTTCTGAACATGCTGGTAATGCTTTGTCCAACATCTCTTTGTTTGTAAGGCAAGTTTCCTTTCTGAGGATGGACATGATGAGTTTATCACTCTGCCCCTCAGGGAATAAAGAGATTATCCTACAAGAATCATCCCCTGACCCCATCCCTCAGTACAGGCTGGATCCACATCCTGGCCTTGTTGCCTCAGAGCCCTGCTGGTGCTGTGAGAAAAGAGGAAATTTTTGAAACTGGATGAATTGCCATCTAGAATGACTCTCTCCTTTGAGCACAGCACACCAGGAGCAGAGTTACTAATTGCTAAGAGCAGAGCTGAATGCTAGCAGGCATCCAGGCAAGAGATTGAATCTCACTCTTGTATCCTGTGTATAATAAAAAGAAAAAAAATGCTATTACACATTATAAAACTCTTCAAACATTAAAAAAATTGTGATCTTCTTTTGACACTGTTTGCCACTTTCCCCTCTGAACTGTCAGAGGAATCAAAATCTGATCTCCACAGTAAGTCAAAAGGCCATCCCAAGGTAACTGGCAGATTTAATTTGATCAATGGTAGAGCCTTCTCAGTTGTGTTTTAATTAGCATTTCACTTTCTTCCAATGAAAAAAAGAGGAAATTTTATATGTCCCAGAGTGCAGAAACAAGGTGTTTATAACATCTTGAGAGCTTCATTGGTTAGTCTGTTTTCCTCAAGTGGTGCCATATTCTTCTGTTTTCATATGGAAATATACAGAAGTATAAACATAAATGGAAGGTTGCCTTACGGACTGAGGAGGGAAAGAATAACAACAAAAACTACAGACCAAGCATTTAAGGACATTTTTTTCTGCAGTATTGCTGTGCAAAGCAGTCTTGAAATCACAGCATAATCAGTGAAAAATCATTTAGCGTAAACTGTTCTGTGACTTCACTAAACAACATATTTGCTGAAAATTATGGCTAAATAATGCAAAAAAGTCCCATCTTGTAAATAATGTATTGATCTGCTGATGGACAAAAATCTTCTAATACATCATTAGATAATGTGTCAGCCAACCACATAATTGGTAGACTAATGAATATGATAGTTCATATATAATTTACTCAAAAAAATATGCTTTATTTCCCAGATTTAAATAAATGATTCATCTAGATGTATTTGTTATCTAATACAAATATCTTCTTAAGGTCCAAGTGAATAAGATCTTCCCACTGCATTTGAACACAGCCTCCACAGAGAGTTTAGAGCATATGTGCCAATGCCTTTTTACTGGAAAAATGACCACAGATTATAAATGTACCTACATGCTCGATATTTCCATAAATTCAAGTGTAAACCATTAGCTTGGTTTTCTCCCATCAAAATCTTTAAAGAGTCATCTGCATAACAAACTTCAATGTCTATGGATAAGTGTCCTAATTTGAGTTGTTGCAAACCTTTATTTGAGCTCATTAGTATATTTGCATATGATTTCGCTATAAAATATAACCTCATTTTTTTTGCAAATGCATCCAATCCAACTGGAGATCAGGGCAGAACATAGGGTTCTGTAAAACTAAACAGCTCAGCTGAGCAAGGTGGACATTAGAATTGAGTCTGGCAAGGAATATTAAGGACAAAAAAGGGGCTTCTAAAAGTTCAGCAGCAGCAAAAGGAAGATTAGAGAAAATGTAGGACTGCTGCTGAATCATATGAGTGGCCTGGTAATGGAAGACACAGAGAAGACAGAATTACTAAATGTCTTCTTTGCCTCAGTCTTCACTGCTGAGGAGGGTCTTCAGGAATCCCAGACCTCGAAGGTAAGAGAGGAAGGCTGGAGAAAGGAAGACTTCCCCTTGGTCATAGAGAGCCGAGCTAGAGACCAGTTAAGCAGATTAACACCAATAAACCCATGAGCCCTGATGGGATGCACCCATGGGTGCTAAGGGAGCTGACAGACCTTGTTGCTCTGCTGGTCTCCATCATCTTTGAAAAATCAAAGGTGTTCCATGACTTGAGAAAAGCCACTGTTACTCCCATCCTCTAAAAGGGCAAGAAGGAGGACACAGGAAACTACCAGACAGTCAACCTCACCTCCAATCCTGGAACAGACCGTTCTGGAGGTCATCACCAAGCATGTAAAAGAAAAGGTCATTGGGAGTAGTCAGCATGGATTCACCAAAGGGAAATCATGCTTGACCAGTCTGAGGATTGGTCATGCCACCTATGATGGTGTGGCAGGGTGGGACAGTGAGAGGAGAGCAGTAGGTGTTGTCTACCTCGATTTCAGCAAGGCTTTTGACATGCCTCCCAGAACATGCTCCTAGGTAAGCTCAGGAAATGTGGGTTAGATGCATGGACAGTGAGGTGGATCAAGAATTGGCTGAATGGCAGAGCCCAGAGGGTTGTGATCAGAGCTCAGAGGGTTGTGATAGTTGAGCAGAATCCAGCTGGAGGTCTGTAGTCAGTGCATTCCCCAGGGATCAGTACTGGGCCCAGCCTTATTCAACTTGTTTATCAATTACCTGGACAAAGAAATCAAATGAACCCTCAGCAAGTTTGCTGATGATTCAAAACTGGGGGGATTGGCTGATCCACCTGAAGGCTCTGCTGCCATTTAGTGGGACCTTCATAGGCTGGAGAGTTGGGTGGAAAGAAACCTGATAAGTTTTCAACAAGGGCAAATGCAGGGTCCTGCACCTGGGGAGGAATAACCCAAAGTATGAGCATGGGCTGGAGGCCAACCCACTGGAGAGCAGCTCTGTGGAGAAGGACCTGGGAGTCTTGGTGGATCACAAATTGACTCTGAACCAGCAGTGCCTTTGTGGCCAGAAGGACCAATGGCATTCAGAGGTGCATTAGTAGAGCATGGCCCAGCAGGCCAAGAGATTTGATCCTCCCCCTCTACTCTGTCTTAGTGAGGTCACATCTGAAATGCTGTGTACAGTTCTGGTCTCCACAGCTCAAGAAAGACAAGGACCTAATGGACAGGGTCCAGCAGAGGCCACAAAGATGATGAGGGGTTTGGAACTTTTCTCTTATGAGGAGAGATTGCAGGAGCTGAGACTGTTTAATGTGGAGAAGAGAAGGCTGAGAGGGGATGCCATTAATGCACATAAATCTCTCAAAGGTGGGTGCCAAGAGGATGGTGCTGGACTCTTTTCAGTGATGCCCAGTGACAGAACAAGGAGTAATGACCATAAAACATCCCACAAGAAATTCCTCATTAACCTGAGGAACTACTTCTTTACACTGAGGGTGGCAGAGCAGTGGAACAGATGCCCAGGGAGTTCATAGAATGTCCCTCATGTTTTGGAGATGTCCAGAACCCACCTGGACATGTTTCTGTGTCACCTGCTTTAGATGATCCTGCCTTGGTAGGGAGGTTGGGCTGGATCATCTCCAGATGTCCCTTCCAGTCCTAACAATACTGTGATTCTGTGACACTGCAGTGACAGCTGGAAGATCTGACAGGACTTGAGGAGGTGCAAGGTCTTCTCAAGTCAAGGCCTCCTAAGTTGTCTGGAAGGAGTGTCTGACTTGGTTAATTACAGGTTCGCAGGTATAAGTGGTAGGACCAGGTCCAGAGCCCGTGCACTTTTATCATTTTCTCTAGCAGCTGCTCTTCTGCTTCTCAAGAGCTTGCTCAGGAGACTCCAGGCATTTAAATGCAGGGAACTCTTTCCATATTGTGGAGTCATGGGCCGCCTCAGGGCTCCTCCTGAGCTTAGTGCAGAGGCACGTGGTGCCTTCTGCCTCCTTTGCCTAAAGATGAGCTTGCTGTGAAGTACACAAATCTCATCAACTTTTCCTTACCAAATCTCCAAACCTTGAAAAGAACAGAGATCTTTTGTGGACCACTACTTTATGTGCTAAGGAGCTTCAGCACATTTTTTTAAT
>VZRX01009465.1:285-31720 GCA_013398075.1 Notiomystis cincta | reverse complement strand
TACTAATATTTATTTATTACTATTACTACTATTATTATTATTACTATTATTATTATTATTATTATTATTATTACTATATAATTATTCAGCACAGGTATATTATTACAAAAAGGTCATCAGATTCAGAAAAGAAAATAATATTTACTTGGGAAAACCACTCATTTGCATATGTATTCAAATGTTCAGTGGGCCTTGCAAAGTCTCCATTTTGAGTGATGGACCCTTGGAATAGCACTAATAAAAACACTTCTGTTCTATATTTCCTGTGTGTACTTTAATTTCATTTATGAAAATGAAGGCTTGATTGTGTGTTTTCCTCTGCCATTTGGTAGCCTGCCATCAAAACTCTAAGTGACATGACACACAATAGATTTATGCACCATGAAGCAGACACAGTAGGGGTCTGGAGTATTTGTGTTTTATTTCCAGTTAAACAATACACAGGGGGCTGTCACACTAACAAGGTATATAATGATTGACTTGCTCAGCCACTCTGAGACCTTTACTCTGATACAACTGAAATCTCAATAAACAGGAAATTTATATTTGAACAGCTGTTTATTTGGAAATGCTGTGCTCTAGCTGCTTCCTTTTCTGAACAGTACATATGGTCCATTCCTATTTAATTGAGAAAAAAATAAAATCATTTGTTGAAATTGAGTCATAGTTGTACAAATTAGAGCTTTTAAAGTGGGGTTTTGCTTCGTTCTTTTCACACTTCTCTTTATCATGGCATTTGCCCTTTTGATATTCACAGTTTGCAGACAATCCTTAGCAATGTAACTCTAAACCCTGTAATGCTGCAGTTCTCTTTTACTGGAGGCATCACTGTACAAAAACATGAATATGGCCATCCTGTTGTCAAAAATCCACAGAATAATTTAACAATCACATTACTTATGAGTAGATTAAATGTCAGGCTCATAGCCCTGTAATGATGTCTGTGGTCCTCTGTCTCATACTAGAATCATAAGAAGAGAAAGTCTCTGCCATGATCATCCCTGAAACTTGCTTGTATGAGTTTCAGGTGCAGTGATGCTGCCTGCAGCCCTCTCCAAACTGCTCTAGAACAGACTGAGGGATGTGTAAGGTCAGGCTCTCCCACTCTTACATGCTGTATAAACAACCATCAGTAAAAATTAGAAATAAGCAATTATACATTTAAAGTAAAGCAACCATTTCATCTTTTAGCAGTTCAAAAGGTTTGATCCAGCTAAATAATTTTTATACTCAAATTCTGAGTCATAAAGTCCTATTTTGTTTTAGTTTTCATGCAGTACAATTTTAATTCCTTAGACAGTAGGAGTAGACTTCTTGCTACTGGGTCACACAACAGTTTGGCTGAGTTTGGAAGGCACCAAATGTTTGTTCTATATTGAGGGCTTTGATCCATCTTAAAGCTGATGTCCTGGGCTAGAAATGATGAAGGATATCCACTGCGAGAGTTATCATGATCTTTCTGCAAAAGCCAGCTTACACACTTCAGCCCATGGAACAGGAATCAGTGTCCACACCACAAAAGATTTAACTCAATCTGTACGTGCACTCATTGAAATGTCAGTAAATGTAGTGGGCTTTAAAACTTGAAACATCTGTCATTTTGCTGTGCCCACACATTTTAGACAAACAATGGGACTCTGCGAAAAAACGACCACTCAACTTCTGAACATCTGGCAAGTGAGGCGGCACAGGGCAAAATCCTCAGCCACGACAAATCCTTGATTTATATCAGCTGAAACTCTAGCAGCACAAGTCTCTGAGTAAAGCTGCCACACTAGACAAAGTGGTGAGACATTTGCCACTCTTGCATCATAAAATGAGGCCTGGAAGTCAGCTTCTCATCTCCTAAAATTCTTTGAATCCAAACAGGCTCCTACATAAAGAGTCCAGGTCTGTTTGCCCTGAGCAGTGATCTTTGTCTCGCATCTTTGAATTTACATTAGAATACATGGGTAATAAATCATTTCTGTCGTGTGAGATTCATTGAAATTCACTGGCAACTATTGAAAAAATTTACCTGCAACAGGCAACGGGATCAAGCCTTGTGGGTGAGCTCTCCTGGGTGTAGATATGTATGTCTGTATCAGCCAACACACCTGAAAAAGACTGACCACTGTCTGGTTCTATATCAACAAAAACTGGAGAGAGGAAGGCATGAAGAACATTGGAAAAGGTAAAACTGGGTGCACAAACCTTCCTCTTCAGAATCTGATGGACCTTTAGCCCATTGATCTTTGTCCTAGTATTGGATGTTTCTATTAAAGGAGGGATACTCAGAATATAAAACTCCTCTAACAGCAAGTAATTTTACATTGGCTGGTACTGACCATGCCTGTAAACTGTTTTTTGCTTTCTTAACTATTTGTCTTACCATAACATTGCCTACATTTTACTTTGATAACAAAATGTAAGTGGGAATTTAAGGGCAGAGCTTATTATCTTTATATCAGCCACATAACACATTCTGTTCTTCTTCAGACAGGTTGCAGATAAACAAAGTTCTTTTCCTTAAACACAGTTTGCCACACATGAGCAATATACAAACAACCTAAGACAATTGTGAATTAGCAGCAGAAATTCCCTCATATTTTGTTGGGAGGACAACCTTATCTTCTCCAACTTTTTTGCTGTTGTTTTGTTTGAACATTTCCTATCTTTCAAGGTGGCCAGTGGAGGGAGTTGGCAGCACATTCCCCTTTTCCATGATCAAGCTGCCCTTTCAATGCTCCCAGTCCATAACAGAGGTTGTAATATTCAGCAACGTTCTGCACAGGCAGGTTTGCTGCCTGAGGCACAAAATTAGGTTTGGTTTGTCTTGCAGTCAAGCATATATTCGTGATCCACAATTCACCTCAAAGGCCATAGCCAAACTAGCAGCAGCAGACTCAGGAGCCGTTGTGATTAAATCATTAGCAAAGAAAAAAGAAACCAGAAACCAGCTTACTGCTTGCCAAAGGAGCAACGAGGAATAAGTAGCTGGGATGTCCTAAGCTCTCTGTGTCTGTATCAGTACTGGTAAATAATCCATGACCAAGTGTTTGCCCCCTTTGCCAACATTTCATTTCCCTCAAGCAAGGCAGCCTCAGAGAGGTGCATCTTCCTCCTATGCTCTCCCCCATCCCTCCCTCGGCACCTGTGACTGCCCAGCTCCCAGCTCTGCAGCCCTCCTGAGGCTGTGCCTATGGTCTCCACATCTGAGGAATGATCCAGGTCCTGTGGGGCTGGCAGGCAGTGGGGAGCCCTGCCCTAGTGAGAAAGAGAGCTGTGGGATGCCCAGCACACTCCCCCTCACCCCCACTTCTGGGGGCATCACGAGGAGAACAGCTTGATAAAGCAGAGCCTCAAGGTATGAAGTGGGGTACAGAACAGTGCTGCTCCATGTTCTCAGGTTCTGCATCCAACAGCTGTGCTGTATTTTATAGGTCTGCTGAAAGCTTTATCCCACTGAGAGAGACCCTTAAGGCTTCTCCTTTGCTTTTCCTGTTATCTACACAAAAAGCTGAAAAAGAGCTATTTTCTTTTGTTGATTGTCTGAATATCAGGGGATGAAAAATAGCCTGGAAGCCTGTACTCAAGTTTGTCAGATGAATGAAGTATTTGCTCTCACCAAAACTCAGAAATACTCATCCTCACCTTCCTGTGAGCTCCTGTCTTAAAACTAGGAAAAGCACCTTCCAGATTTCTTCCCAGAGATGTGGGGAAGGAAGTATCTTTTCTTTTTCTTCTGTACCTGCATTGCCAAAGCTAATGTCAAGGAAAATCATTTTGTGTGTTTGCAATTTCTTTGGACAGATATATGAAGTCTGACTTGCCTGACTTGCCTTTGAGTTCTGAACAAATTGTTCCCCGTGTCGCTTTCCATTATGAATATCTTGGGATGTTTGTTTGGTTTCTCCCTGGCTTGAAAATTAGAAAAATAATATGAAAGGAAAAGCATACTTTTCAAGCCATCCTTTAATCAACACCACACAAAAAATTGCTTCCATAAATAATTTAAATAGCAGCACTGCAATTCTTACATACCTTTAGACACTGAATTTAATCAAACAAAATCTAATTAGTGTGGAAAAATACTTCCAAAATAGTCCTTAATGGTTGGGGACTTACCAGAATATCTTTGAGAATACACAAATGCTGCAAAGCACATTATTTCAAGAAGCACAGTCTTAGGAGAGCCACCCAAACTCAGAGCTTGTTCATATACTAAAAAATGCTACAGAGTCTTGTCATCTTCAGGGAAAATCAGCCTTCAGGTCCTGCTCTGAGTAACATCCCTGCTTCAGTAGGGTGCAGGCACACACACTCAGATCTCACTGAAGTCAGCAGCACTCAAGAGATACTGGCCTGTGGGTGTGTGACTCAGTGCTTTCCTGAACAGGTGTGAGTTTCATTTGTGTTTAAAAGTATTGCCTGAGAGAGGGTTTAAATGAACGCTGTCAGCTCAGTCAGCAGCCACTGTGAAGCAAACTGCAGCATCAGTTTTTAAGAATTCCCTGTTCCTGTATACTCCTCATAAATTTTAAAGAAATAAAGAAGTGGGTTTACCTCTGCTGATATAAAGCCTTCACTTTTACGTTATACCCTGAGAAAGCATAAAATATAGCTTTCATCCAAGGCCTCTATCAATTCCCCTTTAAAAATTTTTAGTTCTATAATTATTAATTTTCCTTGTTACTTTTATATTTGTGCCCCGTTGAATTCAAAATATCTGAATCAATACATTTTTATCTTTTAAGCACAGCAGACATGTAATGGAGCAAAGGTCCACTAAAACTTTTCTCTTCATGTCAACAAAACTGCTCAACTCTTGCATTACTGGTACAGTGGCTAAATTTTTTCTAGCTATCAGACTGATTCAGATATCTTTGAACTGCCCCTATTCTGTAATTAAGTATTATTGTGCTACTTTACAAATGGGAAGTGAAGGCCAAGGATCCCATTCAATGCACTGGATGTCTCAATTATTTACCCCAGCCTTCAAAGAAAAACAGTACAGAGCAGAGACTTAGAGTCCTATTTCTGGCAGGAGTCTAACCCCTTCACATCAACTGCTCAGAGAAGTGAGCACTATATTTATATTTAGTCCACACTAATCTATATTTACCTCACAGTCTCCTAACACTGGGAGTCTACACAGAGTTTAAGAGTCTGTCACAAAGGTTATCTGAAACCTCATTCGCTTTTTCATAGATAAAGCTCTCCTAGCGGATGAGGCTTTGACATAAAGCAGGCAAGAATTTCAGATATGCTTTCCCAAGTGTTAGAAAAAGATGCTTCAAACTTTGCTACCAGAAGCAAGACAGGCTTGCAATTGCTTCAGAGTTGCAAATCAGGAGCAATCTCATTACCACTGGTGTCATTGTTCACATTTCTAGCAGTGGGGTGACAGAGGTGCAAAATCAATGTGAGTCCAGACACAGACCCATCTCTTTCTCCAGTAACCCTCAGAAATGGATCTCAATGCAGTTGTAGGTGAACTCCTCTGTGAGACAGTTCATACAAAAGTATAAAGCCAACAGGCTTTATAGGCTGGGAAAATTACAAGAAGGCTGAGGTTCCCAAATGATAATGTTTTGTCCAGACTGAGACATGTCCAGAGCTCCAGAGAATGAGCTCCTCTCTTATGAATAAAAACATCCCAAAGTCAAAATCATTTCCAAATGTCTTGGTCACAACATAACTTCTGACTCTGTTCTCTCCTTGAGCATGAGAGCTGTATCTATTTTTGTGTGCGTGCACGGACAGATTTGTGTGTGGATATAATGCTCAACTCTGTTCACTCTAGTCAGCACACACCAAGTAATAATTGCATTGGAACAGTTAGAACAGCCTTGCCCTTTGTATTTTAGAGATGCTTTTGCCCATGTACTTGGACAGTTGGCCACTTTGCTTCAAGTCATTGCCTGAGGGTCTTTTTTATACCATGAGATCAATGCAGCGATGGTGTTGGCCATGCTAAAGCACTTAGCAGGGAGGATCATGTAAAAGTTTCTTTCTTCCAACCTATTCAGACAGAAAAAAAAAAAAAATAAATATAAACTGAACTTTTTAAGGTTCCATTGAATGTTTGTCCAAGTGTAAGAAGAAAATTCAGGTCAATTCACCTATCCCTCAAGCACTCCTTAGAGTTCATTAAAATTGAAAAAATTAACCTTCTAATAGATATAACCATCACTTAGAAAGGACAAAAGTGTCCTTATAAGCTAATAAGTCTGTAAAACCTCACACAGGGAATCATAGACTCTGCTTTTCTTAGCTTGTTTCCTAGAGATGGCCAGCCATAAGAAATAAATAGAAAAAATGTCATTAACCTGTTGTTATATTTTACCCATAAGCCTATTTACTCTAATATTTTCTTACTGCAGAAGCTGTAAAATGAAGAATTTTATGGCTTGTATGAAGTTCAATAAGAATGATGATTCATCTCCAGAACAAATATTTGGACATTAGAAAAAAAAAAGGAAGATTCAAGAAGAGATGCCTGCCTTAATATAGATTCTTTTGTGAAGAATACTGTCTCTACCCCTATCACTGACTGACTCAGCTCACCTTTTTACTCTGAGCAATCAAAAGACCACTGGTTCCTTTTCCAAATTTTCCTGACACATGTAATATATAGTGTTGTAAGGCTTCTTCACATAGGTTAATTAAATTTTTCTTGGTCTGTAGTCTGGCACTGAGACCTACAGGCATGGACTAGCCCTGTCCATGCTTTTAAACTCTCCTAGTCTCCAGGAGGCCAAACTGCCTTTGGGGAGTTACTAGCTCCTGAATCACTCTGAGTTGGCTGCAAGCTGTTATTTTCTGTGGGTCGCAAGTGTGCCATTCGTGGGCTGTTGCAGCAATAACAGTACAGACAACCAGGTGCCTGTGCCCTGGGGCCCTCCCTGTCACCACTTAATTTCCTGGCATGGATGTTGCCGTTTGCTCAGTCTAGCATTGCCCAAGCTCATCAGCTTTTCATACCTCTGAAAAACAGAGTTTTCCAACAGCTAACTCTGTACTCCACGGTAGCTCCATCTCTTTGTGTTTCTGCTGACATTCCCTACGTTTAAAAGCTATTAAGGATTTTTTAAGTAAGCAAAACACTGAAAGAGAGACATCACAGGTGAGCGATCTGACACCATGCTTCCAGTTTACACAGCTTTCTGCCCATGAAGAAGGGGCTAGCAGTGCTATACACAGGATTTATTTCTCTCTTGCAGTAATACTGCATTATCAAACAACCACTCCAAAAATAAGGGTCCTATCCACAAGAATTCTTAACAACTGTTGTGAGAGATCTGGAAGAGTAAGCACCAAAATAAGGTACCTTACTTAAACCTCTAATAAAGCTGAAAAGCAGTTTTGGAAAGAAATGGCTCGATTATGAGAAAGTATTAGATGACTAAGGGCGTCCTTTCCAATGGAAGTGAAATCTCATGCTTTTAATGGAGAAAAAACCCTCTTTTAATTAAAAACTGATAGTGACATTCATCATAAATAAAGTGCCTGGCTTATCAAGTAATTTGTTGCTGCTGCATCATCAAATCAATAAAGATTCAAAATAAGAATGTGCTTCGGACTTTTCCAGGATCACCGCAAAAATTTCTAACCTGCTGACAAATCATGTAACTCCTACTTCTAACTAGGTATATTTGAGATGATTGCACGTAGATAGGTACAGATATCGATATAGAGAAATAGATATAGATTATCTAGATATAGATGTAGGTATAAATATAGATATAGATGATATAGGACTATATGTGTGTATCTGAGGTGCTACATATTTATTCTGCTTTATCTTCTACATGCAGCTCTACAAATAAAATTAATTTTTAAATTATTTTTTAAAGAAATTTTAAAAACAAATAAAAAATATACCCGGTTCAGTGTTGACCTTCATCATTATTACTCTGGCATTCATAAGAACTCTATTCAGAGTTTTCTTCAGTACACATTTTCCTATTAATTCACAGTACCTATTGATTCAGGAAGCACTTCATAATTTCTTACTCATTGACTCACTATTTAAGTTAATGCATTGTTTTGTAAGCTTAATATTTTTAAGTTCTAAGAAGCTCCTAGATATAAATGAGTATATTATAGGCTCTGCACTAAGGAGATGGCATCCTGGGAAAAATATTAATGAGACCCAGAGAACATAACTTTAATGTATTATGAGTGGACAATTTGAATTTTAAAAGGAAACATAAAAAACTAATGATTAAAGTTAAGCCTAACATTAAAAAGCAAGCTTCTCTCATCAAGCGTTATAGTGGCAACAGCTACTTCAGAAGTATCAGAAGTTCCAACTTTATTACAAAACTCTATCTCAGTTACAAACTTTTCCACTCTTTCTAACAGCTTTGAACTCCTGTCTTTCTCTTTCCAGCTGTCATAGAATCATAGAATATTTTTCCTCACCTATGCTCCGTATCTTGGAGTACTCTGTTAATAGCACACCTAACCCCTTTTGCCATGAAGCTTTGCATTTCCATTTGATTTGCTGGCCAGCTTTGAAGATTTCGTTCACTGTCTTTACAAATGATCATCAATCATCTGTCTCCACAGTTTACCTTGTTCCTCTGTCCAGATCACAAGCACAGACATCCCCTTCTTCTGCTCTTCGGTGTCTCCTGCTCCTTCTTTCCATCTCCTCTCTTATCATATGTTCATGGAGTTCTCCAGACTTTGTGTCTCCCCACTCACACTTATTTTTTTCCCACCTTCCCGCTGCAAGGTATGTCCCCCCCACCCCCATTTCCTCTCTTCCTCCTCTCCCCAGCCTGGGCAACACCCTCCACTCTGAATTCCTTCCCTTCTCCTCCCTTTCTCCTTCAATTCTGCTACATTGCTACTCTAAAAAACCCCTCTATGCTTCTAGACTTTAACTGAATCCCGTGTTTTCTGAGCTGACATCTTACCACACCCTCGATTACTCCTTCAATCATATTTTCCTTTTCCTTTTCCTTTTCCTTATCCCTTTCCCAACCATACATTCCTCCTTGTCAAGAGAGTTGTCAGGTTTTCCAAAACTCCTTTCCTTCCACAGAAGAACATGCAGGACATGTATTCCGCAATATTCATTCTAAGTAGACAAGCATCTTATCTGCTTCTTTCAAGCTTCTCTTTTAGTCTCACTGGCACTCTTCCACTCCCTCTTTAGTATCTCTGTTTCTCAATTTCCTCAAGATGCTCCACCTCACAATATAAATGTCCTTTTAAAAATAAACCGTCTTTGACTCCACTCTCCTCTCTACCAACGGTCCCGCCCACCTTTTTTGTCTGCAAATGTATTCTGGAGCTCTTCCAATTAAGCTCAGTCTTAAACCTTCTTTTTATTTTTCCTAACTTCTTCCCTTTGCCCTCCAGTGAAGAAGACACATTTTCACCAAAGTGCCTCACAAATCATTCCTCCCAAAACCCAGAGCTGACACACCTTGTCACTCTCTCCAATCTGCCTGCAAGACTCTTCTTCTTGTAAAGCTGCTCTCCATGGACTTTGACTCATCTATGTCTTGATTCTCCTCTTTTCCCTCTAAGCACACTCCAATGTACATTTCAAAGGATTTTTCTCATTCTTTGCTCCAGTTTTCCACAGAACCCTTCTACACCTGGACTCTGTCTCTGTTTCTTTTCATGTTGTCTCCAGATAATTCATTTACAGATAATTATGCAAATAATCAAATTCCAGATAATCTCATCTGCAAAATAAATAAATAATGTACCTGCTCCATGTTTCAGCCATCTGCTTAAGAGTGGCTCAGTCAGAGTAGGGCTCTTCATCTTTCCTCTGACATGTTCCCCTTTTTCTGTCACTATGGAAATACCACTGTCTTGCCTTTTCTGCAGCTCCTGACGTCCATGGCCTTGGCACAGCCCTTAGCTGAATTCCCAATTGATCCTTACTCCATTTTTTTACTTCACAGTTATAAGTTATACACTTTTATTCTCATTCATAACGTAAAACACTCCTCCAGGCTCTCACCATCTCCCATCTCAACTATCATCTTCTACAAATTTGTCAAATATAACATTGCTACCTCTTTCCATTCATAACATTACAGTGAAGAAAACTTTCCTAGCCTTTTGCTCCGAGCATGTGATTTCACTTTTCACAGCCTTCCCCCTCTTCATTCACACCAAACATCAGCTTCTTGTCTTCATTCTTCACAGCTTGTCTCCACAGTATTTATCATCTCTCATATACTAAAAGTGACAGTAACATTTAACACACGTTCCCACAGCACACTTGGCAGAAACAGGCATTCAGGGCCAAAAGCAGAGGAGAGGTGAATTAACATCCTTTTCATGAAGCCAGTGGGATGTGCCCAAGTGCCAGCAGAGCCACTTATCCTATCTTTTCTGGTAAGGAAGGGAATTTGCTCATCTGTAGCCTGGGGAGCAAAAGAAAGTTCAATTCATGCAGGATAAAGCAGGAAGAGGCAAACTTTCGGCAGTAGTGAATGGTGAAGACTGAGTTCAGGAGCAAAGGCAAAGAGCCACTGGGCTGAATTTGTCGGCCTTGTTCTGTGCTCAGTCATAAAATGTCCAACAGAAGAATCTGTAAAAAGCTAAACATGGATACGACTGCAGCTCAAAGCTGTGTTGGAAACAGAGAGCTCAGAGGCAGGGCTCTGTGATGGACTATGCCAAACAATCTCCAAATATTTGAACACATCACCTCTGTACAGCTAGAAGGCAATTTTTATCCAGAGTCAGAGCTGAGTCAATGCCTACAACAGAAAAGGTCTTGCAAAAAATATTCTCCAAAGCAGTTAGTGTGTGAGCCTCCTAGTCTTTCTTTCGAACTGTCCTCTTAAAAGTATTCACAACAGGCAGCCACCATGCATGAGGCAGCTGAAAGGAAAAAGCTCTTTACATCCCAACCCATTAGATCCAAACTGTGCTATGCATGCAGCCTGTCCATTCATTCATCCCTCCTTTCTCAGATCAGTGCAGTTCACCTGCCTGGGCTTCAATCTCTGCTGCACATATAGGGAAACTTCAGGGTACAGTTTTGAGAGCACCTTTCCCTCATCTGAACATGAACCTTTTATACCAACAAATTACAGCATTTGAGACTTAAGCCACTTAATCTGTAGATGCATGCAGATATAAAAAATTAGGAGAGCTAAATACTGTCATTTGACCTTGAAAATTTTCTAGCATCAATTCTGAATTGGTTTCCCATTCATTTGCCCATTAATAGCATTAATAGCCAATTGCCTAGGCATTTGGCTTAAAAAGACTCATACACAGAAATAGGCTTTTTGTCCAAATAGAGACAGCAAAACTCAAAGGTTTGCCCTGCTGCAATTGTGATGGAAATGGTTTTCAATAAATTTATTTCTTTCTGCTGTGTATAATTTTGCCATATGAGACAATAGACAAAAATTAAGACTGTCCTTATGGTATCCAAAGGGCCATGCTTTTCAAGCATCTCTTCTCCTATAAGCCCTATGTCCAATTAGACACTCAGATCAAGATGCTTATAAACTCACACTTGTTACAAACAAGAAAGTGAACAAATCTCCCTGACTCTGCCTTCACAGAGAGCTTAGGCTCCTTCCCAGCTTCAGAAGGTGCACGCTGTTGGCAGCTCCCAAAGCCTGGGGTGCAGCCTGCGGCTGTGGCCAGCTGTGCCCGGGAACAAAGCCGGGCTCCAGGCACCGTGGGGTGCAGAGACCTGACCCTGCCCCCCGTTTGTGCCGGCTGATAAGTGAGGCTGCCTGCAAACAGCGGGACTTCACACCGGCTGAATCCCCCTCCTGCAACAATATCACACACGCTCCTGTTTTCTAAAGTCTTGCTGGTTCGAAACATTGTGTTTTCTGTTCTCTCTTCTACCTTACAGGATGACCGGGAAGATTTGTCAGCAGTTTAATACGGAAAGAAAAAGGGCAGGGGCAGTGGGCTGTCAACATTAGACAAGAGCACATCCCCCACCAGCATAGAGCCTTCAGAAATAAAATGGAGAGCCTCCCTGCAAAGATGCCTACGGCAATTTAGTCTGAAGGAATATGCCTCCCTCAGGACTCTTCCTATGGCTGCCAGAGTTATGAGGGCCACATGCTGCCACATGATTAATATGGTGTGTTTAATTAGCACATACATGTTTGTGTTCTTTCTTCTGAAATAATCCAAAACTACATGTCTTGTAGTGCATTAAAATGACGATAAATCGTGTCTTCTTTCAGGCAGCAATTTGTGAGAGTAATATGTTGCAGAAAAAAAGGTCAAGAATAAGAGAGAGAGAAAAATAAATAGGAAAAGAAAGAGATAGTGAAGGAAGGGGTTAATTGAAGTCTTTATAGGGCACAAAAGACTAAAGGAAGATTTCAAGGCACTAACAGGGCTAGCTATTCTGGAATGTAAAATAGCATTTGTATGACACAGCTGAATACCATGCCAGGAATCAATATGATCTGAAATGTAGTAGAATTTAAGAAGGTTGTTGTCTGTGTAGTCATGGTCCTTTCAGTAGTGGCCCCTTTGGGATTCGTAGGGTGATAGTTTCTTATGGAGGGTTGACAACTTTTCTTCTTAACGAATAAGAAGGTTTCCTCAGGTCAACAGCAAGATAATGGGGAAAGGAATATTTCCAGGTCCCAGGTTCATTAAAGTCTGAATCTGTACCAAAGAGTTTTGTGTAGCCTTCCTCACGTGAGGAGGTGGTGCTCAGGTGGATCAGCAGAGATGTCCCCACCAGCCATCCACACAATAAATGTGGGGATGCCACAGCATGAGGTCCTTAGTTGGCCCTCCGTTCTTGGCTTGATAGAGCCTGAATTTATTTCCTTAAGGGCATGGTTCAAGGTCTGCTTATAATGCCAGCATTTCTCTGAGGAGTTTTAGCAGACAGCCAAGTTATCACTGAGGGTCTGATTGTGGTTTTATTTATCCTTTATATTGGAACTTGCTTTACATCTATTGTCTGCAGCTGCATACATGACCTCAGAGACCTTTTAAAATTAAGAACACCTTATTAATGTGGATGTGAGCTCCTCATCTGTTTTTCCTGTTTGTGCAGTTCCTAGCAAAGTGGGGGGTTTGACTGTGCCTGAGCTCCTTGTTGCTATGGCAATACAAGTAATAAATAAATAGTAAAAATAATACATTCAAATAAAATATTCTGATTTTGTAAGCATGATCTCTAGAATTCTATCTGCACCTACTACAATTTAGCATTTCTGAGCAACATTTCTGAGCAACTGGGGTGCTCCAAAACACTTGTTAACTATCATGCCTTGTACACACCAGAAAATGGTAACATGGCTCTACCATGTAAATGCTGCAGCATTTTGACAACGCTGGTCATGACTTTGATTCCATGTTGCCAGAGGTGTGCCTGGCAGGAGATGTGTGTGTGTGTGTGTGTGTGTGTGTGTGTGTGTGTGTGTGTGTGTGGACATGTGAGTGCACATGCCAGAGCCAGGCATGTCCAAACCCATGAGTTTGCACATACGAAGTACACCAGTAACCTCATGGGCTTCTCTTTCGCTATAATACCATGGCACGCCCACCCTCATTCAGGTTAGAACTTTTTCCACTTCTCCAGCTGTGAAAAAAAAAGCCATAAAATGACTGTAATTTACATTTCTACTCCCATTAAAGAATATTTTTATTTATTATATAACAATAATTAAGCTCATGTAGCCAAGATGCAACACGAAGCTGTAGATCCAGAGTTATATTCGAAAGAACTGCAGAATTGATGCTTCCTGAATAATCTCAAAATCATGAGATTCTTCAATGTCTTTTTTTCTGAATGTGTAATAACATGCATTTCCATTGCACATGGACATGAGTTTTAGAAATCAAAGCCATGCAGAAAAATAAGCGGTTTTCTTCCTGTTTTGCAGGGGAAAATAACAAATACTGGTAAAATCTGAAGTGCCTGCAAATTTGTTTCTTTATTGCTACAAAATTATATTTAATCCTATAAGAATGATACATTAAGTTCATACAGAGGTAAATAGCTATGTTCATATGCATGTGTATTGATCACATAGAAACTGCTGCTAGGTGTATTTAGAAAATAAGGAAGTATAAATCTTCATCCTTGCAGTGACAGATATATCTTATAATATCCAGTAACTCCAGTGGTCATTGACATGTTTAAGTACATTTTTGCCTGTTGACACATTTCTAAAATAGATGAAAAATTAAATGTTAAAAACAGAACGTGTAAACATTACTGGCTTGCAAAGAGAGAAGAAGGTTAAATCTAGAGTGCTCAGAGATAGTAAAAAGACCTGATGATACTGTGCAGATGTAAAAGAAGCTCATGTTTTTAAAGACAAACCTTGAAAAATTAAGTTGATAATGCATTTCATCTTCATTGCAATATATTGCACTACGTAGTACTAAGGACCTGCAGTAACATAAACATATGGGAACTGCAGTTTATTACTACTGCAAGTTTAAAAGTTACAGAAAACATTTCTGAAGAATTAAAGTACAGCAGTAACAATTTCTTTTATCTTTTCATAGCAGGCCTCAGCAGGGAAAAAAATGGGAAATTTAAAAAAAACAACCTACCTTTTCCCAAATCCTCTGGTTACAGAAGACACTCCTCCAACTCACGTCTTCTTAACAGCAGCAGAGCAGAGAGTAATATGACTTTATATCATAAGGTACCTTCTTTGGAAGAAGACATTGCTTGGGAGAAAAGTTAAATTGCAGTTAAACCACAGTCAAAGTGACATTCTGCTCTTTTGAAGACAGCAGGTTATGAAGGGTCACTCTGACTTTGCCATGGGAAAACAAGTGGCCAAAGATGCAATGGGGCAGAGCAGTAGGATGCAACCCCCATTCCTCCAGCTCACAGCTTAATCACTGACTTCTGCCTGATTCTGTGCCCTACCAGGGTGACATCCCTCACAAGCACACCTAACAGACAACACCTTGCACATTAAGTAGGTGAGGCAACATCTGTTTTATGGATCCTGCCAGACAGCCCAACATTTGTTCATGTCAGGACATTAGGCAACCAAGTGGAAATGTCTGCCCACAGAAGACATCTGCCCACGGAAAACTGATGTGTGTTGCCAGGACAAGGAGATACACCAGTGAACTTCAAACATCTGTACAGCTGGGTGGGAGGTACAGGAACACAGTGCTCTCTCAGGCACCAGGCCATCTCTTCCTCCTCATGACTCCAGCCCTCAATGTCAAACCCTAGGGTATATCTACCACCAACACACAAAGTAAATTTCGCATGACAAGCGCAATGATTGAGGAGCATCCAGTCCGTGTTTACCTCAGATCAAAGAACAAACTGCTTCTTAGCAGCAGTAACCTGATGCACACTTTTAGTGCAAATTTTTGCCCAAAATAGAGATTCTTCCTCTGTTTTGAAAATCCAAAATCAAGGGGAGAAAATGAAGGCATACAGTGTGGTAAAAGAGAAGCCTAATACATCTTTTCTGTATC
Organism: Notiomystis cincta; assembly: GCA_013398075.1. Lineage (NCBI taxonomy): Eukaryota > Metazoa > Chordata > Aves > Passeriformes > Notiomystidae > Notiomystis > Notiomystis cincta. The sequence continues at coordinate 16,297 of VZRX01009465.1, read as the reverse complement.
TTTATCCTCCTAAAACTGCAAAAGCTGTTGGTTAGGGAGTCAAATTTTGAGACAGTAAGTAGTGGCAAACTTAATGTTCAAACCTGTGTCATTTAAACATTTAAGCCTAAAAAATTAAGGTTTGAAATAGGATGTTCACAGTCTGTTCAGAGTTAGAATAATCAATACAGGTGGGTTCCTGCATTAGCTTTACGTAGAGCATAACCTGAATTGTAAGGCTAAGCTGGGTTGCTCTCCATCTTTCTGGCTGAGCAGAGCATGGCTCCAAAGGGCCACCCTCCCTCCCTCTAAACCTTTGGCAAAGGTATTGGAGCCACCCCTGCAGAACTGATCCACCAGGAGCATTTCCAGGTTTCCCTGTTGAGACTTCATGAAAGAGAATAGCATTTGTGCTCAATATCATTCTACATCAATGTCCACATTAAAGCACTGTCTGCAAGTGCTCATCTGCTGCATTTGCAAGTGGCTTCCAGCCCCCTCCAGGCAGCAGCATGAGAGGTAAGCCCCACTGAGCTCCCCCTCTCTTCTACTGACCATGAGCATTAACCTGTGCAAAAATGAGGGTTTGAGAAAAGATTTGTTGAAACTTTACTGTAACTGGAAAGACAGATTTCCTTCACAGACCCTTCCACGTGCAGCGAGGAAAGCAGAGGACCTGGCTGCTCCAAAGCTGATGGAGGCACACAAGTAACTGTGGGCACTGAGGAGAGGTATCTGATTTGGAGTTCACAGTCATTACCACAATCACTTCTAGCAGAACTGGAACTGTCTCTTCTCCCTACTAAAACTCTTGAGAAAAAATGCTCCTTAAAAAAACATTCTGATGACTTTCTGCTGGCCTGGAAACAAAACCCCAGCACCTAACCTCAGTGTATATGTCACTTTTGAATCATCTGATATTAATTCCACCCTCTTTTCCAGCAAGATAAGCACTGACTATAGAATGACAACCATTCTCTCATCAGCTTGGCTTTTCCCATGTGGTTGGCATAAGTTACTCAACAATGTGATGGATCTCTCAACACAAAACAATTTGGTATATGTGCATCCCTATCAGAATGGACTCCAGTGCTGAAGCTCAGCCCCTTGCCAATACAAACCTTTACCTGAAGTTTTCACTGACCATGTTGTCTATGTGCTGGCACCAACAAACTTTGCTGGTTGAGTCAAGTCCTCTTTCCTGTAGATGTCTTCTTATTCTGCAGCGCTATTCCCCTTTTTGAGCTACATGCAGGTCTCCTGCTGAATTCATGGAATCCCACTTGCCTTTGCTCCATGACCATGAGAGGTTCTTTGCTGTGCAACCTGCCCTGGTGGCAGCAGAGGTGGTATGTTGTGGAAGCATCACCAACATGGAATTATTTCTTGTCATGGGGGTAAAGAACACAGTCTGTTATTTTTATCTTTATAAACCCATCTGGACATCTTCAGATCACCAGATTTTTTTCTGATTAAGGCAAACAGACTCTAACAAAGTCCTGCTGGCTTATGTCTTTCACTGTGATGCAGAGTATCTTAATTCCAAGTGGTCAGAGAAAGGCAGCAGCATTTCCTGCCCCTTTCATATTCCTACAGCAACAAGCCTGGGATGACTTCTCTGCATGCAGAAAGTCATTGAAAGCCAGAGGGAATCTGTACTTGAAAGGGTTTCATCCATGAAATGCAGTAAGCACCAGCAGCATCTCTCTGTGAGATTCAAAGGAATATGTCGTTCTTTGGGTATTGTGAATCTTGACAGGTATTTTAGGAATATCTCTTTTTGCCTACATGGCTACACTATAGTCTCTGTACAATTGGGTGTGTGTATATATGAAAAAGATAAAATTTCAAAAGAAAAACAATTCCAGTTTTTGACCAAGCTGGTGAAAGTCTCAAAGTGGGGGAAAAAATATGTGATTTCTTCAGTGTTCCGCTGTAATCACTACAAGTTGTTGGGCAAGATGTAGAAACACCCAAAGCTGGTGTTCAAATATGTGGCTTTGTATTACAAAAGTATACTGAAGCATTGGTGGGCTTACTTGTGATTTAGTTGCAAAAATTCACTCCTAGGTTTCAAACTCAGGCTTTGGAGCTGTATGGAAAGCATAACAAAGCCATCATACAGTGCTTTCTCATGGTGTTCATTCTAAAGGCATTGTTAGAGAAACAGAAGCCAGAATGCTCCTGAGACACAAAAAGCTGTACTGCGTATAAACACAAAGTTTATAAATAGCTTGAAAGTCATAGCAAGAAATTTTTAAAATCCCTAAATTGTAAACAAGGTAGGAGGAATGGACAGAAAATAATAATTCAGATAAGATTTATGTATTTCAATGAGCTGTGATTTTATCCATCATCTCCAACAGCTGACATGTATCCTGTCTTGGAATACACAGATAATGATAGTTTGACTATAGATACTCAGAGGTGTCTTCAAGGGATGGTTATGCATGTAACCATCTAATTTATCAAAACACAAGAATGTATAGTGCCCAATTAAAATGGGATGTTCATTGCTAAAATAAAGTTAAAAACAAAAATGGACTCTAAAAGAGAGCCTCTAAATCAATGGATGTCCACCTGGTCTGTTAAACACTCACATAAAGGCAGCTTATGAGTAGCAAGTACTTAATTTACTGATGGCCAGATGCTCATTTTGGCAAAGATGGCCCTTCTGTATGCCCAGATATGGAGACATTTCTTGAACTGTTGATGACCACCAGAAACAGGCTGCTGGGCCAGCCTCTGGCCTGGTCCATGTGGAAGCTCTTACGGTCTTGCTGCTAGAGCAGAGCAGGAAAGCAATAAGTTCTTTTTTCTCGCAATTCCAAGGTGGAGGAACCAAGTTCTTCTCGTTTGGTGCCTTCTCAAGGCCTCTGCACATGGCTGCAGCCAAGCCTTTGGACACTCCCTGCTCCTGCCTCACACTCCCAGCTTGTGCCTGCCTGTCCCCGTGCACAGGCATGGTATTCATTGCCATTTAAAAACTGCTTTCCCACTACTTTTCTACCTATAGCAGGGGAATCTAACAAACTCCTGCTGGCTTTTGTCTTCACTGAGTGTGCATCCTAATTCCAGACAGAAGCATTTCAGTGAGGAGTCAGAGGACACATTATCCCTCTTTTATCAGTACACAACCCCAGTCATAATGTATGCCCACAGGAAGAAACGTTTCCCATGTAGGGAATGACTCAGACTGGGTCAAAGTAGAGATATAAGGAGTGTGGAGAAAAGTGAACAGTAACTGCAGCTTATAAAAGGTAGCATTTATCTTAATGGAGTGACAGCTGCTCACTGTGAAGTTACAAGGGTATATTGTGATTTTCTGACTCTGAAGCCCACCCTTTAGGAACCAGTGATCTGGAATATGAAAAGACTGCACGTGCTGAAAAAGTCTTTTTTAATGAGACAGAGTCAGATTGCGATGAAGCTCACTCAGGTTGAGTGAATAGGCATTTTCCTTCTTTTTTGGCCCTATTGACATTAACACTATCATTATTAGTAAAATAAAGCTGGATACAATGCAAATGCAATTGTGATACCGTTGTGTACTAACAATTGATAATTAATAGATTTCAAATGATTCAGTAAATTACGATGTTTTTATTTTTTCTGAGTGACCAGCTCTACTGGGAAGTAACATCAGTGTGGGGTTGCCCTGGTAGGACTCTTATAATGAAGTGAGGTGCAACAACTATCAGGCATGAAGTTGACTCTCTGTTTATAAGATTAAACAATGACTAAGCTTTAAAAAATGCATAAACAGTGGTGTAATAAGGCTGTCATTGAAGTATAAGGAATAAAATGAAACTGGTATAAAACATAACTACATTTTATTATAGCAAGTGAAACACAATCAGAAAACTGCTTCCTTTCAGTCTAATTGTTCCACCTGCCTGCATACAGCATGCTACACAAAGTCCTGGGTTTAATCACCTCTTAGCTGTGTCATGGCTCTTTCCTGATGCAAAACACAACAATGTACCAAATCAACTAGAGACACCAGAAATTATTAAACATGCATAGCCTTAAAAAGTCAGGCCACTCTTTCTCTGTTTTTGTGTATTCATTGGCCCAGGGGAAAAAAAAAAATAAAATCTTCAGAATTTGTACAAAAGCAGATTAACCATTTGATCTGTATCAGAGATGAGTTGTGCCTTGGAATATCTATCCATTGGGCAGTGCTGGAGAGAGATGCCACAAGACTAGAGGGGAACTCATGAAGGTCTAACCCACGTGACACAAGAAGTTCATCCTGGGTCTGACATAGAGGAAACAGACTCATAACCTGGGAGCAGCCTGGCTGCAGCTCATTTATGGAGAGAGTGCACTGGTCTTCCCTTGTTCTGGCCATGAGTCTGTTTTCAGAGGTGTCTCTCAGAGGAGGAACAAGCTGGATTCCTCCTTGATATCCTTGGGCTGGCAGGAAACTCACAGGCCCACAGAAAGTCTTGGGAGGACAGCGGGCTGAAGAGGGTGACTGAGTGTAGTTTTATATCGGGCAGATACCAACAGAGGTTGTGCTGAGTGGGTTGGGTTGGACTGACTTTGCTTTTCTCATCTGCTTTTTTTTCCTTGAGACTGGGGAATGCTGCTTTGCTCAGGTATCACTTGGACAGACCTCATGTTCTTCATTTATTGCTTTTTAATCTCAGCACTCCTGAAATAGAGATGTCTCAAGGTACTATTTGCAAGGTCATCAGCTCACCTGACTTTAAAAACTCAGCCCATTAAATTAAACTCTCTGATTTGCTATAAAACACTAGAGAACCAAGGATATATTGAAAAATCAAGTAAGAAAAGAATAGAATTTGGGAAGAAAGTTTATTACTTTTTTAAGCACTGAAAATGAGAAAAGCAGAGATGTAAAGGGAAAAACTCGGAGTCAGAAGATCCAAACTTCCCCTTGATTCTAAACTTAGCTCAGCCACTGGCCCACCGTGCAGATGACTCAGTGCACTTCCTTGAACTTAAATCATTCCTCTTACAAAACTTGTTAAAGAAAGACGTCAGTGTAAATTAGATGTTGTGTCTAAGTTTAGCTGTGGCCAATACATAAATATCGGAACTTTAATGTGTTCTTATTCCTGTCTGCTTAAGAAAGATGTGTATATACATGCACATATGCATATATATATATACATAGCAAGGGAGAGAAAGGCTTCTTGGTGCTATTTTTACAGTTTCATTTACATATATTGTTATTTTGCTGGTGACATAAGCGCTCACAGCTGATTAGAAGTTTAACCATTTTCAGAGCAGCCTGATTGCCACAACGCCCAGGCACTCGTCGTTCTCTCAAACTGTCAGGAAAGTTTCAATCCCATCCAAGCAGTGGGAGCTGAGAGAGAGTACACAATCGGCATATAACATACATGATGGCTGATTTCTTGTGACACTAATCTTCACTCCTGCGAGAAAGGCAGTCATTTATTCATAACTCTAGCACTCAAAAGTAACCATTCTTCTCACCATGGAGATAAATGTCAAAACAGAGACCATCCATAGGCTGAGTCTAATCTAATCTGTCCAAAATGAATATATATTTAGATCTGTTGTCAAATCTTGAATAGTAAACCCTTTAGCCTGGGCAACTATTTCCTCAGTCTGCCCTCTCCATCTATAATTATGCATATCAGAACGGAGATATGCTATCAGAGAAGCATATTAATTCTGCTAACATAGACAGGATATGATGCTGACCAATCAATCTTTCTGATATGAGCAAAGAGTCAGATGACAAAGCACAAGACTTCCAGAAAAGTGTAACAGAGAGCGAAAAATATATTAATTTTTGTTAAAATATCTCTATCATTCAGCATACACCTGAAATCAGCAGGACCTCCACTCCCAAATGGCTGGTCCAACAAATGAGAAAAACAGGGTCCCACTTAGATGTCTGCAGAAGATGGCAATTGAAATTTCCTTTCTCATAAAACTGTTAATTCTCATTGTCTCTCTCCTTTCTCCAGTTCAAATTTCCATTTTGGAGATGTCAGCTGGGAAGTATTTATATATGCTACATCCTTTCCCACCTAATTGTACCTTTGGAGTTCCTCATATCCTCTTGAAAATGGTTGTCACAATTTTCAAGAACAAGAAGGGTGACCCCAGCCACTACAGGACAGTCCGTCTTGCTTTAGTGCCCAGTAAAATCACGGAAAAGGTTACTCTGGAAGGTAGGGAAATTACCTGAAGGACAACGCAGACATAAGTCACAGTCAGCACAGCTTCATGAGGGGAAAGTCCTGCTTGCCAAATCTGATTTCCTTCTATGACAAGGTAACCCACCAAGCTGATCTAGGAAAGTCAGTAGATGTAAAATTTTTGGCCTCAGCCAAGATTTTTATATTGTCTGACACAGTATCCTTCTGGATAAAATATCCCACACACAGTTGGATAATCGTGTTACCTGATGGGTGAGTAACTGGCTCATGGGTTGGGCACAAAGGGTTACAGTGACTGGGGTGACATCAGACTGGCATCCTGTCANTTTATTGCTTTTTAATCTCAGCACTCCTGAAATAGAGATGTCTCAAGGTACTATTTGCAAGGTCATCAGCTCACCTGACTTTAAAAACTCAGCCCATTAAATTAAACTCTCTGATTTGCTATAAAACACTAGAGAACCAAGGATATATTGAAAAATCAAGTAAGAAAAGAATAGAATTTGGGAAGAAAGTTTATTACTTTTTTAAGCACTGAAAATGAGAAAAGCAGAGATGTAAAGGGAAAAACTCGGAGTCAGAAGATCCAAACTTCCCCTTGATTCTAAACTTAGCTCAGCCACTGGCCCACCGTGCAGATGACTCAGTGCACTTCCTTGAACTTAAATCATTCCTCTTACAAAACTTGTTAAAGAAAGACGTCAGTGTAAATTAGATGTTGTGTCTAAGTTTAGCTGTGGCCAATACATAAATATCGGAACTTTAATGTGTTCTTATTCCTGTCTGCTTAAGAAAGATGTGTATATACATGCACATATGCATATATATATATACATAGCAAGGGAGAGAAAGGCTTCTTGGTGCTATTTTTACAGTTTCATTTACATATATTGTTATTTTGCTGGTGACATAAGCGCTCACAGCTGATTAGAAGTTTAACCATTTTCAGAGCAGCCTGATTGCCACAACGCCCAGGCACTCGTCGTTCTCTCAAACTGTCAGGAAAGTTTCAATCCCATCCAAGCAGTGGGAGCTGAGAGAGAGTACACAATCGGCATATAACATACATGATGGCTGATTTCTTGTGACACTAATCTTCACTCCTGCGAGAAAGGCAGTCATTTATTCATAACTCTAGCACTCAAAAGTAACCATTCTTCTCACCATGGAGATAAATGTCAAAACAGAGACCATCCATAGGCTGAGTCTAATCTAATCTGTCCAAAATGAATATATATTTAGATCTGTTGTCAAATCTTGAATAGTAAACCCTTTAGCCTGGGCAACTATTTCCTCAGTCTGCCCTCTCCATCTATAATTATGCATATCAGAACGGAGATATGCTATCAGAGAAGCATATTAATTCTGCTAACATAGACAGGATATGATGCTGACCAATCAATCTTTCTGATATGAGCAAAGAGTCAGATGACAAAGCACAAGACTTCCAGAAAAGTGTAACAGAGAGCGAAAAATATATTAATTTTTGTTAAAATATCTCTATCATTCAGCATACACCTGAAATCAGCAGGACCTCCACTCCCAAATGGCTGGTCCAACAAATGAGAAAAACAGGGTCCCACTTAGATGTCTGCAGAAGATGGCAATTGAAATTTCCTTTCTCATAAAACTGTTAATTCTCATTGTCTCTCTCCTTTCTCCAGTTCAAATTTCCATTTTGGAGATGTCAGCTGGGAAGTATTTATATATGCTACATCCTTTCCCACCTAATTGTACCTTTGGAGTTCCTCATATCCTCTTGAAAATGGTTGTCACAATTTTCAAGAACAAGAAGGGTGACCCCAGCCACTACAGGACAGTCCGTCTTGCTTTAGTGCCCAGTAAAATCACGGAAAAGGTTACTCTGGAAGGTAGGGAAATTACCTGAAGGACAACGCAGACATAAGTCACAGTCAGCACAGCTTCATGAGGGGAAAGTCCTGCTTGCCAAATCTGATTTCCTTCTATGACAAGGTAACCCACCAAGCTGATCTAGGAAAGTCAGTAGATGTAAAATTTTTGGCCTCAGCCAAGATTTTTATATTGTCTGACACAGTATCCTTCTGGATAAAATATCCCACACACAGTTGGATAATCGTGTTACCTGATGGGTGAGTAACTGGCTCATGGGTTGGGCACAAAGGGTTACAGTGACTGGGGTGACATCAGACTGGCATCCTGTCACTCGTGGAGTTCTGCAGGGCTCCATCCTCAGCCCTGTACTCTCCAACACCTTCATAAATTACTTGGAAGCAGGACTCAAAGCAATATTAAGTAAGTTTGCCATGCCACTCAACTGGAAGGAATTGTTGACTCTGTCAAATGCAGGGTGGCCCTGCAGAGAGACATCAACAAACTAGAGACATGGGGAATCACCAGCCATATGAAGTTTAACAAGAAGAAGTGCCAGATTCTGCACCTGGGATGGAGCAACCCTGGTTGTGTGTATAGATGGTGAATGAGAGGCTGGAAAGCAGCGCTGTGGAAAGGGACCTGGAGGTCCTGGTCAATGGCAAGTTGAATCTGAGTCAGCAGTGCCCTGGCAGCCAGGAGGGCCAACCCTGTCCTGGGGGGGCACCAGGCACAGCATTGCCAGCCAGGCAAGGGAGGAAATTGTCCTGCTCTGCTCTGCACTGGGGCAGCCTCACCTCGAGTGCTGGGGTCAGTTTGGGTTTTTTTACAAGATAAAAATGACATGAAGCTTTTAGAAACCATCCAAAGGAGGCCCACAAGGATGGCAAAGGATTTGGAGGAAAAGCCATACAAGGAGTAGCTTAGGTCACTTTGCTTGTCCAGCCTGGAGAAGAGGAGACTGAGGGGAGACTTCATTGCAGTCTTCAACATCCTGATGAGGTGAAGTGGAGGGGCAGACACTAACCTCTTCTCTCCAGTGATCAGTGACAGGATATGAGGAAATGACACAAAGATGAGTTAGGGGAGATTTAGGTTGGTTATCAAGAAAAGGTTCTTTACCTACAGTGGTCAGGCACTGGAACAGGTCCCCCAGGGAAGTGGTTACAGCACCAACCCTGAGAGAGTTCAAGAAGTGTAGGGACAATGCTCTCAGGCACATGGTGTGATTTTTGGGGTGTCCTGCACAAAGTCAGGAGTTGGACCTGATGATCCTGATGGGTCCCTTCCAACACAGTATATTCTATGATTCTATGACTCTTTGATATCCTGATACTGAGACACTGGACGACAGCACAGAAGGACCAGAAGACTCTCCTTTTTCTGTCCCACTCCTCTATTTCATACTACCATGAATGTCCATGAAGTTCTTTTTGAAGTGGAATGTCTGAAACTCATCTCAGAGCCTGAAGAGAAAGAAGTCTTCTTGCTGTGGTCCTCATAAAGGAATTATGCTGTTTCAGAGAACAATACCTCTATCTCTTGTAGATATTTCATTATTGAAGTGCAAAAGAAACACTATTGCATAAATAGTAAACATACTTTATACTGCTTGTAAACTGTCCTATTTCTGATGCCCAAATATCCTTGTTTAAGACTAAATTCCATTTTTACATTTGGATAAATCTTATCAGCAGCCAATTAACTAATTATGTCAAAAGATGAATTAGGTTTTACACTCATCCCGCCTTAGCAGTTCAACCACATTACCATTAATGCATCATGAACTACTTTTCTTGTCTGTGTATTCCAGGTGAGTACCTGAGCCGTGGTTGTAGCAAAAAGCACTTCCAGATGTCCCACACAGGTTTAGAGTGAATGGGACTTCAAATATGCCAGTATGGGATTGCCACTGGGAGCCCAAGCACAAAAGAAGCTCTGGCCAGCAACCTGCTATGAGTCACTCTGACTTGCTCTGTCACAGGATTTGCACTTACAAGTGGGTCAAATCCTTATCTGGAATAGTTATACAGATCTGCACTGCAGCAGGATTGAGCCCATGTACTACAATGCACAAATACACAAGAAGCATTGCTGGAAAAGCTCTCCTTTCTAAAGGTGGCAGAAATGGGTGCCAGGTGACACCTGAGATGATGCAGAATGGTCTTCATGCAGGAAAAATATGAATGCTTTCCAAAGCAATAGTTCAGTAAGGTAAAATAACCAGAAGGGGGAAAAAGGCATTAACACAACATAAAACAATAGCACAAAATAGGAATCAAGAACCATGGTGTCACTTCCAGGCCATGGCTTCTGTGCATGTGAAGTAATCATCTGGAAAAGAAGCCAGCTGTGGGAGAGGATTGCGAACAGGTCGTGATCTCACAGCATGACAAAATGGCCAAGAGAGCAAATGCAACTCTTGTTAGCAATGAGCAGCACCTGAGGAAGAAGGAGGAGTTAAAGAAGAAGTTGCTACTTTTTGTCACATCCTGAAGGTGGTCATTGCTAGGTATTGTAACCATTTCTAGTCTCGACACTTCAGGGAGGATGTTAATAAATACAAACGGTTCAGAAACAGTGCCACCTGAGGAAAATCTCCCTCATGCTGAGCGTTTAAAGATCAACCTCACTACCTCAAAGAAAGGGCACAGAGGAGAGTAAATCACTGCCTAAGACTACCTATGTGGAGAGGGAAATCTACAGGCATTAGAGATCCTTCAGCAGGCTACAAATCTCTTGGACTCAAAAGTGAGACAAAGAACAGAGTGCTAAACTGCCACATTTAGAACAACTTATCCAGTAAATTTGCCATCCCTGCTAGCCTTGCAATCAATACTGCTGTCATACAGAATAGCTCACTCAGAAATGAAATGCTGAATGAAGAAGTCCATGAAATCCTATGCCCTGTATTATCTAAAACAGAGTAGATGATCATAAGAGTCCACTTGGGTCTTAAAAATCCATGAGCGTAGTTCAGAGGACGTGTAGTTCTAGAGGCTAAGTATGAGGTCCTTACATTTCTCAGGATGAGTTTTCCCTGAAGGATTTTCCCTGGAGAAAGACTAAATTATTTATCTATAACTGAAAAGTAAGCTGCAAATGTATGAAGTAGCAAGCACTCAAAAGATCAAAATTCCTCCTGTTTTCCTATTTTTCTTAATTCTAGGTGAAAGCATGTACAGACAATAGACAAACTTTGTGTTTTGAAGAAGACTGAAAGGTTCTGAAGGCACACAGAGAGGAGGTCAGCACCCTCACAAGCAAATCTGGTGAAAGGCAGATAGTGGCTGCATCTGGGTTTGCAACAGAGGTCTACAGAAATTGACTTTTCTGGTTTTGATGACCTGTGCAGCTCTGTGACAAATGTGGTGTTGCACCACATTTCCAAGGGATGGAATCTATAGCAGCCTTCTTTACTAGCTAACTGGCTTTTATCACTTTGACTGAATGCCAGGAGCTTTTTCAATGTGAGGCTCCAAAACCATGTCTTGCCTAGTCATTCTTGTTTCCTCAGCCAGTTTTATCCATTTCTTCTCCTAGCTGTATAGCAGCTTACAGAACTCCAATAATCCCCACAAAACTCATACTGTAAGACTAAATATTGCACATCTTCCAAGAGTACCATTTAAGATGGCACTTTAAATCACCAGGAGCTGAGCTGAGCTTTTCCATGAAATTGTATTTGATTTGGTAAAGAGGAATTTCAGTAGAGTGAGGCTAGGACTATTTCTATGTGATTTACAGCAGAATTTCCATCTCTGGCACATCTTCAACACATACCAGGACTTGATGAAGACCTCACTTTTCAGGTGGACTGATCCTCGGTTTCATCCTCTAGCTACTAATAGCAAGAAGGCATTCAGCTTGAATGTCTTAATCACATTTTCAGTTTTGATGGGCAGGAAATGTAGTGTAGTTATATGTGTGACCCCTGAATAAGCTTAAGAGCAGGTGTTTGCTGCATGCTGGTTTTGGGAAACAGTGGATGGATTTTGTTATGCTGTAAGTCTGGGAAATCACTGACATCTCCCCCACCTCTCAACAGGTGTGTTTTGGGGGGCACAGGGGCTTGGCATTCTTCTCTGACCTGGTCTGCATTTAATGAACATTTTTATCTCACTTTGAAGTAACTCCTAACGTGTACCACTGATACTCTTAGCCAAGTTCTCTCAGTGTTTTACAGTTAGTCAGTAAAATACTGTTGTTGAAACCAGTTTAGAAGGTGAATTCATGGCAGAGAATATATGACCAGCCTGTCTCAAACCCTGGACTTGGAGTTTTGGAAAATAAATTGCTAGGAAATTGTCATTTAAATTCCCGTGCTTTGTTTTTTAATTGTATGATCTTAGAAAGAAATAGAGTTTAGTTTAAACTAAGTTGCTGTTACTTTGCTTGAGTAAAGTCCCAGAGCTACAATAAAAATAATTAATGCAAGCAGCTATTGCTAAGCTAAAGGGAAGATTTAAGTTCTGACCTCCACTTTGTGCCCACAAACTACCCTGTGCTTTTTCTCTGTAGCCACCTACTGCTCTGTAAAACTCAAGGAACTCTTTTTCGTGTTGCAGTGTCATTTTTTTAGGACTGCTAGTACATCTTTAATTCGAAGGAAGATGCTGCTGTTGCCCAAGCCGGGTGGCACTTGGAAGCACATTATCACATACAGAATGTTCATTAAAAGCGGATTAGGAGAAGATCTCATCAAATATACCAATTCCGCTTGAAACAAATGGCTTCTAAGCACAGGAATTGTTAGAGGAATGGACCATAGCCACGGACTAGTTTGGTTTGTATATTTTAGAGTGTTTTGAGCTGATGTGTGTGGGACTGGGCTCTTTACTCTGGCAGTTCTGTTTAGTTTACTCGAACAGAGTAGAGGTGATAAAATGTGGAAACTTAGGAAAAAGATATCCCAGACATGAAACACTGCAGACGAATTCTGCTTAATAATGAACTAATTAAAAACAAATTAAATGAAATGCAGTTTTCACTGTTAGGTTCTAGATTTCTCTCCCCCAAACATTAGACGAAATTGCATTGTTTACAAAAATTTATTAATACAAACTTTACACACTTTATATAACAGTTATCAAAGTCCTAGTTATAGATATCATGTGTGTAATAATACTTTGTTTAAGTTCTTTTTATATTCATTTGCACACAAAATAAGTTCTCCAAGACTAACATCTACCTACTATGACTGTATCTCAAATCTGCTCAAATTTTGGTAAGGCTGTTGGCGTTTCTAAAAAAAAAAAAAAAAAAAAGAAATCGTACAAAGGATAATAACCTAGGTGATCACTTCATAATGCTTGCGACTAGCCACTGAACTCTAACTGATAAGGTCATAAACAAAACGTCAAGAGAGCCCTATGTCATTATACCACAGCCGACACAAACACAGCGCACTCTGCCCATGGCCAAAGAACAGAAGGACGACTAAAACGCAAGCCGATGTGTTGCAGCATCGTAGGGCCACTAAATAGCCATCCGTGAACTCGTGGCGATTTACAAGGTGAAGAGAAGGCACGAAAGCTGCACACTGCGCCCCGCGTCCCGGCGCCCCGGCAGCGCGGGCGGGCGGTAGCGGCTGCGGGCAGCCCGGACAGGCAGCGCCCGCCCGCCCCGGCGGGCTCGGCCCCGCCCGCTCCGCTCCGCCCGGCCGGGGAAGGAAGGTTTTACCCGCGAGGGTTTGTTGGGGGGGTTGGGGGGTTGCTTCCCGGCGTCTTGAATGCGGGGCTCGTTTTGTGTCTTTGGAAAGACTCCTGTAAGGTTTGTGTGGTGAGCTGGAAGGAAGCGGGTACCTACGTGTCCTCCTTCGCTCCCGGCCCGGGCGGGGGACGGGACCAGCCCCCGGGCAGACGGTAAGATAGGAGTCCGTACATAGAGAGATGAGGTGAAAATGGTTTATCTCGTTAGAAACCGGACCACAGGTGAACACTACACATTCTTTTATGACAAAAGTTTGTTTTATGAAATAAATTTTACTAAGCAATAAGCCAGAATGTAGAAAAATACATTTTACCTCCAAACTCAATAAACAAAGAACAAAAACTTTCGTAGTAGTGCATAATTCTTTAGTGGTAGCTACAACAGGGGTTCCTAAACTTGTACAATAAGAGCTTGCATAAAACAGAACAAAGGAGTGAGAGAGCGGTCCCAATCTTTTTTTTTTTTTTTTTTCCGAAAAGAACATAACCCAAAAAGGTGACTCAGGTGGGTTAAACAGAGCTCGGGAAAGTTCGAAGAGAGGATGAGAGGCGGGAGGTCCTACAAGAAAAAGCAGTCAAAGAAAAGAGCAACTCCGACCGAAAAATGCAAAGGCGAGAACCCTGCTCATTATTACACATGATGAGAAGCATGGACAGCACTGGAGAGTAACACACTGTACTTTGCATCCAGGTCCAGTACCGAGCTGCCCGGGGCAGTTGGGTAGCGGATCGGAGGTGGGATCGCCTCGTCTTACCTCGACCCTGCGGCACCGGCTCCGGTACCGGCTGCGGCCCCGGGGCGTGCCGGGGCCGCCCCCGCTCACTTCCCCACTCTTTCCAAACGGGTCCTGTCTCTGCTTTGGCTTTGTTCTGCAACTCTGCCCAGCCAGCCAGAAGAGCAGTGCACGGGGCTAGTTCTTTCTTCCCTTGGCTGCTGGCTCGGGATTTTGGGGTTGGGGTTTTGAGTTTGGCTTTTTTTTTGTTTTATTTTGAATTTTTTTTTGTTATTGTTATTTTAGTTATTTTAGTTTGGGGGATTTTTTTTTAACTATTTCTCCCTCCAATAGGCAACAGAGATGCACAATTTGGATCGAGCTGTTGTTTTCACAAGATAATTATCCTCTAAGCTCATTGTTTGAGGATACACTAATAGAGATACAACTGGAATCAAAGAAAGCAGGAGAGGAAAAAAAAATAATCGAAATCTAGAAGAAAGGGGACGCTGCCCCTTCAGAGAGGCCAGTGGCAAAGGAGCCTGCCGTGAGACTCACCAGGGGAAGAATCTGCTTCACCAATTCTCCCAAATCAATTTCCTCATAATGCCCCTGGGAGCAGGTCATCCTTCTCTATGTACAGTAGCAAATGGTGAAAATTAATGTCTTCGACCCTGTCGCGGATAAAAATACTATCCTTTTAATTTCTGTTACAAAAATAGGAGTAATATTCAAAACAATGATTGTCTTTTTTTTCTATTTATTTTATATAAAAACATAAACAGCTCAGGCGAATTTTTGTTCTTGTGCAGGCTTTTCATGAAGAATTGTTCTTTACTATTCTTAGTAGTATTTATATATATATATTTATATATTATATATAACTTAATGATTGGTCCACAAAGTAGATCTGTGCGTTTCTCTAGTGCTTTTTGTACAAAAGAAAAACAATATTATTATCAAAATATTCATTTAATGGCTTTACTTCATACATAAATACATGTTTAGATAACACAGGAGCGGTGATTGTTCAGTCAGTTTGGAAATGACTTTTGTTTTTGTTTAGATTTTTTTGTTGTTGTTGGGTTTATCTCTCTCTCTCTCTCTCTTTCTCTCTCTCTCTCTCTCTCTCTCTCTCTCTCTTAGGACTTTGTATACACAGGAGTGGCTGGTTACTCACATCGCTACAAATACGCTACTCGGCGTCCTTTGTTTTTAACTCTTTGTTTATACCTTTTCCCCAGGACGGCTGCTAAGTATTTCTTGACAGCCATTTGTTTCCGGTAGCGGCTGTAGCTGTCCGTGAAGATGCCGTCTATGTGCCGCTTGGTCAGCGGTTCCGCATCGTCCCCCAGGCCGCCGCTGGCACCGCTGCAAGCACCGAGAAGCACAGCTGCATCAGGCGGGGCCGCTCCGCCCCCCTCCGCGCCCCTCCGCACCGCCCCCTGCCCTGCGCAGCCCCGCGCCGGCCGCTGCCCCCGGCGCAACACGTTGCGCGGAAGATGCGCGGGGAGACAAAGGCCGCGCCGAAAGCCGCTCCCGACGCGGTGCGCGCAAGTGGCAGCGGCGGGGGGGGGAAAATCTCCCCCCC
>VZRX01009464.1:5367-20075 GCA_013398075.1 Notiomystis cincta | reverse complement strand
GTTTTTTTTTTTTTTTTTTTTTTATTGTAACAAATTAACAATACAGAGATTCAGGGTTGTGTGTTCCTTCAAATGGCAAACAATTTATTTCTAAAGGTCCAGGTTTTTCAGGGCTGCATAGAAACTTTCAAAAGGAAAAAATATCACTGCTTTCATTCTGGCGAGGAAGGGAAAAGCAATTCTGCCTGCCCATGCTCCTGAAGATCCCATCAGAAAATAGACATGTCCTGATCCACAAGCAGAAATGTAATTTTTTTTTTTTCCAGGCCAGATATCTAGCTGCACTTCTCTAGCTAAAATGGAGAAAAAAAGGTCCTTTCTTGGTTGGCTGTCAATGCTTTTACTGCATGACTGAATGTGATTGTAGACATTTCTTATTAAATGGAATAAGGCTGCCTTGCAAATGGGGAGGGGAAAGAGATCTGAAATGATTTAGGCAGTGAGACCAATTTCTGCATCTCTGTGTGAGTCACGCTGTGGCACTTACAAGAAGCAGATGTGTAATGATTTCCAGACACAAAACTGTGGCTGCTCAGCTGGTGAAGAGTCCAATTCCTGTCAAGTGCATCTGAATTCCAGGAGCTTGAATTAATCTGGAACATCTGTTGCCTGTGTGCAGAAGATATGAAAGGAATTCTTACCAAAACTTGAAAATACGTGCACAGATATTTGTGTGTATATAAAGATAGAAATATGCATGGGCATATATCCTCACCAAGTCCCACAGAAAGCTTGCCATTCAAGAAAAAAATTATTTTCTAGTATGGAAATTAATAATATTTCAATGCAGAGAATACTTCAGAGTAGATCTGATTGAAGTTACACGGTACTTTGAGAAGTTTTGGTTAAAGACAGCTTTAAAAACACCAGAAATTAAGATAAAAACCACTAGCACTCTCTCTTGAGAGTGCACAGTCTTTTTAAATTTGTATCCATCTCTGTAGACATGTAGGACAAAAAGTCAATGATTAGTTGGTTAAATAATGACAATTAGTTGGTTAAATAATTACGGATTTAAAAGCTCCTTAAGGAGTTTTAAAAGTTGCTTTGGTTATTCATTGAGTTTTAAATCTGGTTTTGGTATTCTGCTTGGAAAAGATCAAATATCAAATGCCAAATTTTGCTTTAAAATTCTAGTGAGAAGACTTGCAGAGGACAGTGCAGATACCAATTTTTGACACTGAAGCCCCTATCTAGCTCACAAAAATCTCTATTTCAGTTTCAAGCATTACCTTCAGAGCAATCTAACACTTTACCACGGAACATTCTTGTCATGGTGAGGTCATAAACCCAAAAGAGAGCCTTTGAATTTTATAAATGATCACTGCCTGGGCTACACAGAGATTTCTCCAACACCTTTGCCTCCCGACAAAGAGCAGATACTGTATTTTGTGAGCCCAAATTTTGTGGACATTTTTACCTATATTGTCAGCCATTCCATGACTACACAACTCAGAAGCACCTTTTAAAGATCAAATAAAATACCAGCAACATCCCTCTGGTCCTCAGAGGGTGATACCAGGCTGCTGAAAGCAGCAGTGAGTGGAGCAGGGTGGGAGCACTGAGCAGCTGAAAGGGAAAGAAAACCTTGCAGAAGATGTGGTGGCAAAAGGCTGACTTTGGATGTGGGCAGCTCATATGATTACAGTCCAAGCAGTGAACAAACCTGTGGGATTAATCTGTGGAGGAGACCCTGGAATGGGTGCAGAAAACAGGAATGATATTCATACCTTGCAAAGAGCCAGGCACTGAGGTGGCGTCACCTCAAGTTGTTCACCAAAATAAGGGGCACCACAGCAAAGAGCAGGATGAGAGAGTGCTGGCTCTCACACCAGGGCCAGTTTGCAGCCTGTCACCCTGCAGGACTGCACCCACAGCAAGGCTAAAACCATCTCTGGAGTCACAGGGCATTTGTCAGATTAAAGGTTTGCCCGACAAGCACGTCCGTGATGAGCTGGAGATGGAACCTGGGGAAAGCACTTTGTCTTTATGCAGCAGAAATGAAACCTGCACGCCTCTTGTCAAGGTGCCTGGGTGATTTAGTGGTAAATCCAGTGAGGGCAGAGCTCAGAGAAACCCTTTTGCAAGTTCCAGGTGCCCAGGCAGGTTGAGGTGTAGCAGCTTGAACCTCTGTGGAGGTGGAAGGTTTACATGAGCCTTGACAGCAGTCGGAAGCAGGTAGAGGTTCAGTAAATGCACCTGATTCAGTGGAAAAAAAAATATTTTTATCAGCCAACAGAGCACAACTTAGGCTGTTTCTGTAAGAATTCAATCTGTGCAGTCAGGTGTGTAAGAAGGAGTTACCCACAAAAGCAGATTCTCATGAACACTTCTGATGAAAACATAAATTTTGATGGACACTTGAATTTTGATGGACACCTAAAATAAGACCTAGTGTGTGGCACCTTAGGCACACGCTGAGCTACCCCAGGGAGAAGTATTTTGTGCAAAGATTGAAAGAAGGTGAGCTTTGCCTGTAGAAATTTCTGTCAAACACCAAAGATCTGCTGTACAGGCAGTTTGGTAATGTGACAGATGCAGGAATGTGAGATACTTGTCATCATAGATTTGTATTTTAGACTGAACAGCAAGCCTGGAAGACACAGTAAAAGGAGACAAAGAGTTCACCTTTGCTAATAGAACTGCTGCTCAAGCCCCATTCAGTAAAGAAAATATGTTGCTGAAGCAACTTGTTAGGCTGGCCTTTGTAGTGTGAAGAAAGAGGAGGGAGACAATGCCTCAGCTGAGGAAAAAACACTAATATCTACCTTTGTCAAAATGATGATGATCACTGCTCACCAGCTTCCAGAAATATAAAAGTGTATAAATAATAATTTATATATACAACTTTAAAAAATAATGAAATTAGAAGCCTAAACTGACTCCAAAATGCACACATCTGGAATTGTTTATGTTCCACTTAAGGAAGGCATAGATTTTTTTCACTGGACAAAACACATCTTGCAAAAGTGATGGGAAAATTATTGCAATGTCACATTCAGCTATTTGTATCCATATTTTGATGCAAATAATATTCCTCCAAGGATGTTGTTACTTCCCCTCTGCCTGAGTATGCGACATTCCAATTCCAGAGAAGAAAATGAAATATAGATCTGCTGGAAACATTAAGGGGAAAATACACCCAGACAGATCCAAGAGGCTGATTAGAGAATCCCTGCTACGAGGACCCCCCTGTGTTCTAAATTCCTTCCCAGAGAGGAGCCTGGGGGTGGCTGGATCCAATCTCAGCCCTGGACTTTGCCAATGGGTTGAGGAACTTTGTCCTGCAGGATTTAAAGATGTATTTACATAAAATGAATTATTTATCATGACAAAATGATTGCACCAAAATTTTTGATTAGAATTGTTAACTACACAATATAAAAACTAAAACTATTACTAATGTTTTTTATAGTATAGCACACCAGATCAGAGCAATTATATTAAAGCCGTTGTATTAAGGGTGGCAAAAATAAACAGACACCAAGTAGAATTTGATATAACTCACCAGATCAACACTTGTCTCTTTCTCCTGACCTCAAGGAGGATCCTTGGAGTGGCCTCCCCTTCCCAAGGCAGGACACTTCATGCACACACTCCAAGAAGGAATATGTCTGAAGGACATAATAAATGAAAGTGAACTTGGACTTCCACAGTGTAAAGTGATGTAGCTGCAAGTCAGATATCTCCCAGTCAGCTTGGCACCTTCTCTGCCAAGCCTTTGCCTCACTATCAGGGTGTTAATTCAGGGCTGATGAGCCAGGCTGGTTTTGGCACAGTTCAACGCCAAAGACAGCACGTGGTGCCCACCACTGGTAGCTTGGAAAACAGGGGTTTGTTTGAGTTGTCTGCCCACATTCCAAGGGTGAGGAGTCCTGCTGCCCTGGCCACACAGCCCTCAAGGCTGCAGCTCCACGCCAGACCCTGGAGATGGGGACACACAGTGACAGGGGAAGGACTTGGGTGAGCAGGACTCAGCTGGCTGGATGCGGGGCATGGCTCACAGCTGTGCCCACTGCTACCAGCTCTTTTTGCCCCCTTACCCCTCCTTTTGCCACTCCTGCTCCTCCCTGGGCCATCTCCACCCTTGGCTGCTGGTGATGGGTTTCATGCTGGGTTGGGGCTGTTCTGGGACAGCCTTGGCAGGGCCACAAGGAGGAGGATCAGTCCTCAGGAGCCTCTGCTTTGAGCTCCTGCCTGCCCTCCTGCCCCTGGGCTCCTGGGAGCTGTGCTGTGGGCCTTTGTCTTGCTGGTGAGTGGCCATGGGATGACACTGGGAGCAGCTGGGACATTTGGGGTCCCCCTTCTGCCCTTGTCACTCTGTGCTCCCTGTTGGGTGTCACATAACACAGCAGAAGGTCTTGCAGACAGTGGGAGGCCACCCTGAGGTTGCAAAAATTAACTGGTGTCACCAGTTCAAAGAGGTCCTGACATGCCTTTCCCCCTCCCACCTCTTGTCTGTTTCTCCTGCTTTGTGGGGACCCTTGTCCAACAATTCACAGCAAATTTTAAATGAGCAAGAGAGGTCAGTGTGGAAGGAACAAAGGAGCTCGTGGGAACAGAGTCTTTCAGATTTATGAAAAACATCCAGCTCCTAGTGAAAGAAACCAGCCTGTGAGAAGCTGAGATTCATAAATAAGTTGTCACAAAAACAAAACCAAAACCCAAAAAACCACCACCACCAAAACAAACAAACAAACAAAAAAGCCCAACAACAGCAACAAAAAAAACCCCAACAAAACAATTCTGTTGAGACTGAAATTCTGACAATCAACTAGTTAATGTTCAGGGATTCAAAATTTGGCAGGACTCAACCCTTACCAGCAAACCTGCTGAAGCTGCATGATGACCAGCATATGACATTGGGCCTCAGAAAGAACTTCTATGTGCAGATTCAGTATATTCATGGCTCCTCTCACATATGTCAATATATATTTCAATATATGCCTGTCTTCAGCCTGTGAATCACTCCCATACAGTGATTTTTTTTTCAAATGTGGCAAAGAACAATCAAAAGGAAAAAACCCACTGCTCCTCCACAGTTCAGGGTTTCAAGAGAGGCACATTTATAAAAGCAAGTGAAAATAGATAGTTCCCTGAACTCCAGCTTCAGCCCCTCCATTTTCCTTTGATAATGATGAAGATTTCATAAGATTATTCCAGACTCAGTCATAAAAAACATATTGCTTTGGGTTTTTTCCCCCTCCTGGAGCTATAACACATCTGAACTTTCAAAAACACAGTTTTAGCATGAGACTCACAGGCTTCTTAGGAGAAAAAAAAAAGTAGAGGAAATATTTATTCTGCTCTTCTGATCATCCTGGTCTTCACAGGCACTCATCAGGTCTGAACAGCAGGAACAAGTGATAATAAAGGTCAAATGCCTTCCCCAATGAAAACCTTTTCCATCTTTGCAACCGTTGTGGGAAAAGAAACAAAACAGCAATTTAACAGAGTGGAAAATACTGGATTTGCCACTTCAAGACAGACAGGCTTCAACAGGGTGGAATCCAGGACAATAATTCCTGATTGCTCTGTTGCACAACAGAGGACATCATCCTTAGGCTGTTCAGCTATTTAACTTCTAATTAATCTCAGAGAGATGGATATCTGTCTAAGGATATGCTGGGATATGGGAAGGACAGGGGGAATACCAAAATTGCTTTAATATCTTCTTGGCAAAGTCTGGAACTTGTTTCCTTACTAAAAAGTATATTAAAAAAAAAAAAAAAAGTCAGTGTTAAGCCTGCAGAATGCATCCTAAATGTAAAACAAAGTGGAAAATGAGCCACTTGCAATTAGGAAAGTTTTGACAGGTTTGCCTGTAGAGACAAAAGTTTAGGCTTCTGTCCTTAGGATGCCTTGCAGGGTTTTCATGGAAAGAACAGTCATGACACACCCTGCACCTTCTGTGGTACTGAAAATCTGTTTCAGTTTTGTCTGGGGGTGCATGGTCCCTTGAATCAGGCACTGACACAAATTCAGAATATGTTTACTACATATATTTAATGCTGAATGGCATCTTCATTTATCCAGCAGAGGACACAGCCTCATAAAACACTGAGAGTTGTTGGTTCCTGTTGCTGTTTAATTCACAGGAGGTGCTCAGCCTCTGCTGGGACAGGGTCTGAAGGAATTAGAGCTCATTGCTGCAGTTTGTCCTAATTATAGGATATTTTCAGTGGAGGAAGTTAGCATTGGCAGGCAGATATTGCCCATTTGACAAGTATATAATGCAAGCAGACATTTCTTCTCCCAAAGGTACAAGCAAATACCACAAAAGTCAACAGAGCAAAGTTTAGGTGGAGCTGCATCATTAGGGCTGAGAGGGATCCTCTCTTTTCAAGCTGCCTCCCTTGTACCATCCAGGCCTCAAAATTGGGCTGACTGAGGAAGAATGACTTGGAGAGAAGATATCCCCACATCTCCTTGCTCATCTGTCATTTGTTAAGCCTGCAATTTGTTATGCTAAATTTGCTGTCCTGTCTGACCTGCACAATTACTGCAGTGTTTTAAGAAGTAAAAAAAATAAATTAAAATAACCAGGCCAGAGAGAATAAGCAGAATATGAAGCCGTTGCAGAATATTCTTTTGGTTTTGATGTTTTTTTTTTAAATTCATATGGTCTGGAAGACATTTCTGCCTGGCCTAACCTCTCTGGCATGGTGACAGGGACAGGCTGTGACCACACCATGGCAGGAGGAGCACACGACCTGCTGGGCCCCAGGCAGCACAGGACAGGCATCAGCCCCTAATATCTGCAGAAAAATGGATTTTTCCCTCCCCCCACACCTTGCTTTTAGTGCAGGCCCCTTCAAAAAGCCTCTCTAAACAATAATTCTAATGATTTTGGTCTCAGCCCTTGGATGTTACCAGTGAAGTTCACGTAAACTCTGGTGAAGAAGTATTTTTTCTGCATGATGTCCAGCTATTCATTCATTTCCTTGCAAGATATCAGCCTGTCAGGGGGGTGAAAAGGGGGAAAGAACCCAAAATATCACGATGGGAGATGCCAGGGAATTGCAGGGATGGTTGTTTTATTGGAAAATAGCCTGGAGCCTCCTCTGTGCTGATTTGCTCAGCCTGGGGTTGCAGGTACAGCCATCCCAGAGGGAGATGGGGAGTGGGACCACCAAGGCAGCACCTCTGAGACCTGCCAGGCTTGGGGGGGATGAGCAGAGCAAGCACAGACAGGAGGGGCAGCCTCTCCCAGGCTCTCCTGGCAGGTGGGAATTGAAGCCAGGAAGAAACAGAGAGGAGCTGCAGCACACCCAAAACACCAAAACCTGGCGGGGGATTGGACCTTGGGACTGGGGCAGGTGTGCACACAAAGGAGGGGAAGGAGCAGCCCCTCTTGCAGTCAGGCTGACCCAGAGAGAAATGAGTGTTGTGGAGGGTGAAGCCTCCATCCCTGCCTGCCTCACCTTGCACAAGAGGGTATGTGCAGGAAAAGGCATTTGCAGAGGTGCTGAGCACTCTGTGTCGGCCTCTCTGAGTTAAAGGATGCAAACAGCAGGAGAAGAGGCAGCCACAGCCACGTAGAAATCTTGTATTTCTCCCGAAACAGTGTTCTGGGACACTTAGATGTGAGTGTCNNNTGCTTGGTGCAAAAGAAACAGGGAGAAACAAATTTTAGTCTCACTGATTTCACCAGGGCAGAGCTGTCCCCTGTTTCCTAAGGGTGTCTGGGTGCTATTTCCTCTTCTTGATAAGGAAAAGGAACTAAATACTGGAAGGATATTCCAACAAAATTGCTAATTATAAATTGTTAGCCCTGAATCAAATTTTGACCTTTACTAGAATCTTACCTATAATTAACTGGAAAGTATCAAGGCAATACTCCATAAAAAAAGGCAAAGGATGGCATTCTTAATGAATAAACAAAATGTATTATTCCATTTCATCTGATTCATGGGCTACACACAGGGTGAAAATTAAAACTGAGGTGTTGAAGAAAGGAAGGAAAGTGGGGGCTGAAGAGAAGGAAAGCAGGCTCATACCAAAAATATGTTTCCTCTCTATATTTAATATCTATTTTTGCTTTCTCCTAGCACAACATTCCTCAGCAACACTTCCCCCCACATATCCTGATACCTAGTTTTGCTTTTTTCGGGCATTTTTTTATTTATGAATGCACTTCAACATTTCTTTTGCCCTGTCAGTCCAAGGAAAGGCAGCACATACTCAAAAAGCGATAGAAAAGCCAGGCATATTTTCTGTGTTACATAATTACAACCAGCACACAGACGTGCAGGTGTGCACATGTGGGGTGTGTGTAAGCACACACAGAGGCAGGAATGCCTGTCCCACCAGCATTCCCAGCACTGGATGGTCCTGGTCCAGCATCTGAGCCCTTCTTTTCCATTATGTGGAGCATCAGAAATGATCCCCCATCCCCTGCCAAAACTCCTCCAGCTGAAAAATTGCTTTTACATGTGCTACTCCTGCTTCAAATGTGCAGGCAATTCCTCCTTCTGTGGTCCCATAAATCCAGACTCTGAATTATTTTTCTGATTTTTTTTTTTTTCTCAGTGCAAGCCTTCCTACAACACACATTGTATGGGTGTACTTCAAGTATGGCAATATAAGACCAGAAAAATTTGACCCTATTTCCTTTGAAACTCAGATTTTTAAATGAGGTTTTGCAAAGAGGTGACAGTAGGAGCCTCTGCCTGTTTGGAATCAGTCAACAGACTGTGTCTCTCATCTCCTCTTGAAGGTGATGCTGAATGATTTTTCTTTTTATGTATTTTTCATATATTTGTAGCTCTGTAGACCATTAATATGTGGTTACAGAGCTCCTGGTATTTTTCCTACCTTTCTCTTAGATTTTAGAGTAACAAGCTAACCTTGTAATACATTCCTGAATAACTGTTCAGTCTTGTTTTTAAGTACAACACCTTCATGGGGACATAATAAGTAGTGGGCAAAGAAGCTCTGGACAAACTCCAATGGGACAGGTTTTTTTTTGGAAAAATTACCTAACCAACTGCTCTTCTAAATGGGCAATGTTTGTTAGATATGATAATTTGTTAGACTTATAAAAATTGTAAAACCTTACCATTTTAATGAAATGGTAAGATGTAGAAATGTAGAAATTTTACCATTTTAATACTGTTGCAAAAGATTTTGTCTTTTGATATCAAGGCACCTCCAGCTGCATTGGAGCACACTCAGGAATATATATTTATGTTATTATATGATATTTCTATCTGCCCACATGTCAGAAATAGATCCCTGTTACTGTATTTTCTGTAATGATGCATATTTACACTCTGTAGTAAATTATTTTATCCTGAAGCTGCTTTCCTGTCACCTCAATAACCTGCACTGTCCATGCAGGTACTGATTGAACTCAGCCAGATCTGAGACTGAATTGATAAATCACAATATTTGTGATTTTCTGCCTGTGGAACTCTCACTGAATATGACCAGACCCACAGTGTCAAGTTGTTTATAACCAGAAATGAAGCCCAGCCATACCCAGCCCCTCTGATGTCTGAGGACCAGCTGGAAAGCAAGGGGGATTTATTTTCTGCCAGATTTCTGTGCCCTTGAACAACAGCTGGTTAGAACACTTGAAGGTGTAAGGCATTTTGAGCAGTTGTGACTTCTTACCCTGACAGGAAGGCTTTGAAAATAAACACACAGCAAAGTCACAGTATGTTCTGTGTGAATGCCCAAAGGCTTTCTCCACCTTTCCCTCCCTCTTCCATGCCCACAGAACTTAAAATACCAAATAAATTCTATACCTTCTGCCAAAGGGATGACATGGTATGCATATGAACTAAAGATGGTAAAAAAACCCCTCTTCCCCTCAAAATACAAGAGTTGTTTCTTCCTCAGAGGAGAATATTCTCTCTCTGTAACTGCACAGATGTCCTTTTGAATTTTTGGTGTCAGTACTTCTTATGACCCATCACAAACTGCAGTTCACAGTCTGAGTTGTCATATTCAGCAGACACAGCAAAACCTTGTGCCAGTTAAATGTGGTTTCTTGTTTCTTTCCCTCCTTTCAGCTTTAAGACCTCTGGAGTGGCCTGGAAATGAGTGCTCTCCTCTCTCAGGCATTAACTACCATTCTTACATGTAAAAGAAAGAAACTTTGGGGTAGAGAAGCAGCTGGGGATTAAGTGAGGATTTATTTTTAAATCAGCACCCCACCTAGGAGGACAGTGTAATATCTGATCAGCTGCTGAGCTGAACATCATGTCACATGCAGTTCTTCAGGCACTGGAAAATGTTAGTTTGCTCTCAAAGAAAATTCCTAGAGATTCTTCTCTAGGCCACATTGATAGTAATTTAATTTAAAACCAGCATTTCCTTCAAAATTCTTTCAAGTCAGTGGGACAATTTCCACTGGCCACAGGATAAAGTGTTTGACTGGATCTTGATTTTCACTGAGTTGCTATAGAATTTGATATTATAAGGAGATAAATGTGGAAACAGATAAACTTTTTTTTAAAAATTACTTTTTGTGCATGTGCTATTTTTAAATGACCGAGAAATTTTCAATGGAGATGAAAAATAAGAGAAAATACAGATACTCCTTAAATAAAATTCAAACTTTTCTTCCACTAACTTAGTGCAGTAGCAGGTTAATTACTTAAATTGAAGATATATGGTAAATACAATGCTACCACATAAAGGGATGATTATTTAAGAAACAGATGCCCATAGGTCTTCTTTGTTACTTTAAGCACCTGATTGCATTTCTTTGTAGAAAAAAAGTGCCTTCATAGTTTTGAAAATATGTCCACAAAAAATCCAGGCTTGATCTCAAAAAAATACAATTTAATCCAACTACAAAGAAAATCAAGCAAGAACCCTGTGTTTGGAAATGCTTACCAAAACTAATTTCTTTTTCATTTTTGGGAAAGCAACTGTTGTGCTGCTTCAGCACACTGGTGCCATAAATAACTTCTAAGAATAAATCCTGCCCAAATTTTTAGGGTTTTGTAATCCATACATTCAGGGATTTAAAGCCAGAGAGAGCATTAACTCATCCAGCCAGTCCTATGGAATAAAGCCCAGGGAATTCCATGCAGTTCCTGTTACACAGAGTCCAGCAGAACACGCTGGGTCCTTAATCCTTCCTCTGGGACAGCCTCCTGACGGGCCTGGATGACTCCAGGAGATGGAGAACATGCCCTTTTCATGATCACTTCATCCTGTGATTAATCAATCCTCTGCTGTGTTTAATATATATATATATCTTATTTCTAATTTTACTCTGTGTGTGTGCCTTAAATTGGTAGCTGTTGGTTTTCATTCTCTGGAAATCCCCAAAATACAAATATGGTTTTAGGAAGAGATGACATGGCCTCTGCAGAACCACTGATAAATCACAATTCCAAAAACCAGCAAGGTTTTTAATGAGTGGCAAGGGATTTGTTCCTTTGTCTCTTATGTGGCTGATCCTTCCTCTAAAATCCTGTCCGGTTCCAACCATTGTCCTTTTCAAATCTAGGATTCAGAGTGCTGGAAAAAAGCTTTGATTCCCTTATTATTGCTATTATTATTTACTGTAGTGTTGTGTACTGGAACAAGGAGGTCTCTGCTTCACAAGGCATTTGTTTCATGTCAACAAAAATTTTATGGTTAAAAACGAGTAATGCTGGTAGACTGCAAGAACACACGGATTTGAATTGGCTACTAAACAGAAGGGGGAAAAATCAAAATTGGGAACAAAAATTAAAATTGGAAAAAAAATTAAAATTGGGAAAAAAATTAAAACTGAAAAAAACCTACTCCCAAACCCAAAAATCCATATAGTTTTGTCCAAGAGGGTCACAGAAAAACTGAGTTGTACTTCTCTTGAAGTTAATTTCCTGCAGGGAATCACTCGTTCTCCTTGCATGTAATTAATTAATCAATCAGAAAAGGACCCGTGTGAGTGCATGGTGGAGGAAAGTTATGGAGCAATCCCAGCAGGAGCAGCCACAGATTTTTGGTGCAGGGATTTGTGATCCCACTAGGGAGAGCTCATGCACTGCGTTTTTTCTCACAGCACAACTGTTGCAGCGCCGTCCTTTTCTTTCCCCATCCTCACGCCTCCCCTCAGGATTGTAGGGGCAGAAACATGTGCAGATAACATCCAAAAAATACAGAATGCAGCGGGAAATAGTTGGCATGGTTTTGTCTACATCTTTTTTCTCATGGTCAGGTTTTCCCATTTCCTTTCTGAGGTGTAAAACTGGATTTAAAAAAAAAAACCAAAACTGAAACAGAAGACTGAGTCTGGTGCACATATTTTGGTTTTTTTCCTGTTGGTCATGAGGTACATCCCCACTGACCCATGTTCCTTTGTCATATTTGGAACCAATCTCTCTGCATCTTGGTTTCTTATCTATAAAATTGGGATAATGACACTTTTTTTGCACCTGCCTTCACTATTTGGTTGGCACAGCTTTCAAAGCAAGGGCCAGATGTGCCCTCACTTTCAACTGCAGCCCCTTGTTTTTACTGTGTCCTGAACAAGACATTACCTGGAGCATATCCCCAGCACTAAAAGGAAATAATAAAGATAGTCTGGCAATAATATTTGTTCTTTGCTGTAAAGTTGGGCATGAGGGGAGAGAAAGAGGTCGTTTTCTTAGCTTGAAAAGTTGTCTTGCATTGTATTTTCCAGCTGGGAGTTGATGCTGAGAATTCTAACACAAAAGCACTTCCACAGCAAGTTGCTGTTCCCTGAACGGCTGCAGGGATCCTAAAAACCGCCAGAGGCTGCTGTGACCAAATAACAAAGAAAAATCCACCACAAAAATCCACTGTAGGACAAGCAGGTCTTCCCCCTTCCCACACAGATTCCTATCTCCCCTCCTTCCCCTGCTCAGTTGTTGGCAGCAAGGGCCATAGTCAGCAGCCTCCTCTCTAACACAAGTTAAAGACACCAACAGAAACCTGAGAAATCCCTGCAATTGTGACTCAAATAAGAAACTAAATGCTGCTTCCAGTGAGGGAGGAAAGGAAAAGAACCAGTGTAGTGCATCTAGAGAAGTTAATCTTTTGTCAAAGTGGAATGTTACATATTTGGAATATGACATGCTCCTCCTGGTTCCTGGATGTGGAAAATGTGGAGCCTTCCAGTGCCTTTTTTAAACACCTCATCCTGGCTTCCTAACCCCAAATGTGGAGGCACTGTCATAACTCCACTGGACAGTAAAACTCTCTTAAACCACATGCAATCAATTATTGCCAGTGCCCAATAAATGGCTGTAGGTCCTTCATTTTGTTTACCAAATGTCTTTCATAACATATTTTTCCTTCCAAGGACACACATTTCTGCATCAGATGAGGGTGACTACTTATTCAGAAGAATTCTTGCTCAGACTTACAGGTGGTGCTCTACACTTGTGCTTCCTTTGCTCCCTTTATTTATCACACTGTTTTTTCTGGTCTTGAGAGCTGAACTTCAAGTGCAGAAGGGGAAGAAGGAGGATGGGAAACATCTTTTTTAAGGCCTTATCTATGTACTTCATAAGAAATGTCTTGTTTTCACATAAAAATATGGTGTCCAGCATCTAAAACACAAAACCTCTCCTAAAAAAAAAAAAAACAAAAGCCAGAGAAAACAAATTCCCAAAAGTTTACAGACAGAAGCAAAGCATTCTGTAGGTATCTAGTAAAAAGAAGAGGAAATAAGTAGAAAAGGGCAACAGGCAAGGCTGAAGAGTTTGCATATGCTGTTTTATTATGTTTGGGAGGTATTTCTGTTAAAAATAAAATGAAAGGGCATTCCTCAGAGTTGAAAAGTGGTGATGGCTTGCAGCAAAAATAGAACACAGAAGCCTGGCTTGCCCATCCAAGACTGTAAGTGAGCCTGTTCCCACCACATCTCAGGGAACAGATTCCACCCTGTGTTGAAAAAGGTGCAGCCAAGAGGGAGAAAGCCTTTCCTTGCAGGTCTTCTAGAAGGAAAAGACTGTTTAAAAATTCAGATTTACCAGTGGATGCAGACACGGAAGCCTGCTTTGGAGTGATCCACATATCTGAAAAGACTATATATTTTTAAATGTGATCTGAGAGGGGAGTTCCCATAATACCAAAGCCCTGGGAAAGCTGCTCTAGGTAGCAGAGTGGCTGAGGAGGAGGAGGAGCAGTCTGGGGAGGACACAGAGGGGACCTGGCTCACACCACGGGGCAGCACTGCCTTGATCTGGGCTTTACTGCCCTGCAGGACTGGTGGCACTGCTCCAGAGCCTGACTGTAGTGCTGTTAGTAAGTCCTGCTCTGGGAGGGAAGAAAAATCCATCTGACCATGCAGATATATCAGGATCAAGGAGAAAAAAATGCTGTAAAATTGTTACTGGTGTTTCAGCCAGTGAGTACCAGATATTACTGAAACTCGTTGTTGGGCTTGCTTTCCCTTTAAGAAAGCATTTTAATAATATTTTGACAATTTCCCTTTCCCTCTCCTTTTCTTTTCCTCCTTTTCCCCCTCTTTTTCTCTTTCCTTTCTTTCCCTTTCACTTCTTTCCCTCTCCCTTTCCCCCTTTTAATCCTTTTCCCCTTTTCATCCTTCCCCCCTTTTCCTCCTTTCCCCCTTTCTCTCTTCATCTTTCTTTTCCCATTTTCACCTTTCCCCCTTCTCCCCTTTTCCCTTTTTCTCTTTCTCATTCTGTCTTTCACTTTGTCTTTTCCTTTTTCTCTCCCCAAGTGGAAGAAATTACCTTCCTGAACTTCGGGGTGGCCCAAGATTTTCCAGG